>WEKY01011630.1:11694-76352 GCA_013390045.1 Picathartes gymnocephalus
TTAGTGAACTTTCCCCCCCCCCCCCCCGCCCATAATATCTCTGTGAGCTCAAGGTGAGTGTTTTGCTTTTTTCAGAGTGCTGTAAACAAAGCAGTAAATATCATACTATCAGTAGCCAAAGCTACTCCTTTGTGGAAATTTGCTTACTTACATCATAAACAGCAGCAGGTGAGTATTTTATTTTTCTCATTTAAAAAAGAAAGGTATTTTGGTTGACATTTCTGTACAGATTATATTCTGTACCAGTACTTTGACTTGATCTTCCTGTTAAGTGAAAGTCTAGTTTTTTATCTCCATGCCAAGTAATAAAACGTAAGAGTAATGGTTCATAAATCTTATGTTTGGTAGTTTCTAATATTAAAATCAAAAGTTGCTTTAAAAAATCTTTTAAATATACTCTTCAAGTATAATAATGATAGTCTAGAACCAACATTATCTGTGAGAACTACCAGCTGAATATAAATTATTATCACTCTTCCCAGGCAAAAACCCTTAAGTTAAACTGCAAGCCTTCATATGAAACCTATAATACTACAGTTAATACAGTACAAATATTTTAACTGGCATCAAAATTAGCACTAAAACCTTGGGAAGGTCTGAGATTTAGATAGAAACTGAAATTTGTTGAAGAACTAGAATGCAAAGTACTGGTAATCATGTGGCCTTAATTGTCTCATCTGGGCACAAAATATAGATGTATGTAGATCTGTGCTGAAAAGTGTCCTTGTAAAAATATTTTATTTTGTTGATATGACATGAAAAGCAGACCAGCTCATTTCAGTGAAAAAAACTTCATTCAAGTCCTGCAAATAAATAATAATTAAGATTAAGAAAAAAAATGAAAAAAAAAACTAGGAGAGAGTGGACTGAACTCTGTTTTGTTAAGCAGAATGTTAGCTTATTTCCAAGCAGCCAACCCTCCACTGCCTCCAGGACTTTCTGTGGCCAAGAATGGGTATAGATTGTAATTCTACACAGAAGAAGGCAGAAAGATCTTAACAGTTGTGTAGGAGAAGAAAACAACACAATTTTACTTGTATATGGTGCATATTTGACTGATAATTCAGAGATGATTAATACAGAGGCCTGTGTGACAATTTTTTATAAAATCAGCTTTATCACTAGAACTATAGCTCTGTGAAAATCCAAGCTGAGAACAGGGAGTCTCCCTGTGGACATTTCTCTGCACTTTCTGTTCGTAGAAGTACTTATTATCTGAGAATAATCATGCATTCCATAATTTAAAAATAAAAACAAAACCCCAAACAAACTAGTGAACGTTTGTTTTTTTTCTTGTTTAATTTATACCAGATTGAACAAGCTGTTGCTTTAGAGCTAGGTGATGAGAACGAACTGACCAGGATGGTGGCACTGAAGTCTTTAGACAAGCAGATCATTGAACATAAGGATGTAAACAAAGTTGTGATCCAACTAAATACAATTATTTTGTCTCTTAAAACTGAAGCACTGGTTCTTCTGAAGACATTTTCTGAATTTTCGGACATCTGGAACAAGGTTAACTACATGCTGAATATAATATCTTATTGTGTTGTAAAATCTAAATATATTAAAAAAACCCGTTATTTGTTGCATAAGGAGTCTGTGTTCAGTAGGAAGAATTGGTTTCATAGTAGAATCCATACACCCATAATTCCTCTGTCTGCTCTTGTGTTGCAAAGCTTGCAAATCTTTACTGATTAAAGCATCTAAGAAAGAAAGCAGAAGAACACAAAAGAATTTTGGAGCATAAACAAGCTTATGCTTTCATATACATCTTTCTCACAGCATCTTGTCTGTATGTGTTATGAAAAAGAAAATTTGAGCAGAATCTCTTAGAAATGGGAGACTACAAAGCTATTCCTGAATATTAAACTGACTAGTTCTTCTCAAGCAACAACTGCTGAAAGATACTTTTGGTTTTTTTTTTTTTTTTTTTTGGTGAAGAAATAGAAAAGATAACCTATATCTAGGAAATCTTTCAACAATAAGGATTCGAAAGCTGAACTGAATCTGGGCTGATGGAGCTATCTTTGTTAGGAAGTGGGTCCAGTCACATAAATGGTAAAGCTCTGAGGAGTGTTTTGTCAGATTAATCATGAAATAAAACCTTGTGTACATTCTGACTAGTTAAATTCAGCTTGGTGAATGGACAGCTACTGGTCTTACCTATCAAAGGTGCTTTAGCCAGACCAAGAAACAAACAATCAAAACAGGACTAATCTTATCTTTGTAACTGCTCAGTATTTTTAACTCCTCCTTCCTAAGTCAAGTCCTTAAGTGACCCTGTTCCCACAGCTGACTCTTCTGTCCAGGCTGAGAGAGGGCATTTTCATCTCTTCATGGCTTCTGAGGTTCCAAAGCTTAATGCTCCGTTTGATTGAGATGCTGTTTGAGCTAAGCACGTGTTAGTAACCTGTCATTTCACCCAGACAAGACACAGTCAGACTGAGTGATGCAGTAGAATGATGTTTCTTTTTTACTAAATTCTTCTAAAATAGTCAATTAACCGGCTCCTAAAACTTAAAATTCCTCAGGAGCTGGCACAGTTCCCCCCACCTTTATGATCTCTGTAGGACCATTGGGAAGTGTCGCTGATAACTCATTATTGGCTAGAGAGGTGCAAACAGATTCTCAGGGATCTCACAGTGCAGACTGCAGGGGAATGTCACTGGGAGGGGTGAAGATCATCTGTCTGTAATTGAACTGAGAATCTTGCACGTCCGTTGAGCTGGTGACACTGATTTCTCACCTCTGCAGAGACTGGCCTCCCTTATGAAAAGGAAGGATGCTCAGTGCTCTATTGTCTATAATCAATCTTCAACAAGCTAAATGCCCTCTCTCCCCTTAGATCCATCCTTCCCTGCCAAAACATTTTCTTCAACTGGCCAGGAGGCCATCTGCACCTAGAAACTGCAATTTAAAGATGCTGCTTCAGAAGAGTGAAGATGACTGAGTATAATTCCTCCCACTTAAATACCTGTTAGAGGATGTGAACTGCTTTTGTGCGGTTACAGACAGAAGGAAATATTTCCAGCAAAATTTTAGCATTTTAAATTTACAATGTAAATTTTGTAGTAACATTTGAATGGATAAGGGATATCCTGACTTGTGTTAGTTTTTGAGTTACAGATTTCAAGTTCTTTAAAGAGTATTATAAAAAAAATAAAAGTCAGGAAAGGCAGTTCAAATAAAATAATTTATGCTTATTATTAATGCTTATATCTTAAGTTCTCTTAGAGAGGGAACATTTTGTGTTTGTACAATACATCAGGCAGCTGGGTGCCCTGTAGGTTATTATAATTCCAATGCTAAATACTAATTAAAAAAAACTTCTTTTAAGTAGGATCCAGAAGAAAAAGTGAAGGAATTTATAGATACAAAACCAACAATGGCTGAATTCCAATCTCAAATTAGATACTTTTCTGTAAGTATTTTATCTTTAATAGAAATGAACTGTTCAGATAAATTTTAGTGAAATTAAATGCTGAACACTTGTATTTGTCTTAGCAATTAGAAATGCAAATCAGAGAACTGCCCAATCATTGTGCACTGCAGTCAGTGGAAGTTGCAACAGAGTCATTGAAAATAGCTTTAATTCAGGAATGCCGGTCAAGAAAAAGAACATTTGGATTAGCTTTAAATAAAAAGTCTGCCACAGACGTGGGTGAAATTTACTCATTCATCGAAAATGTTAGCAAGAGGTTAAGCAGACCTATCCGTGACCTTGGCGATGTACGGGAAGCAATGGAAGCACTGAAGGAGATCCGAGAGAATGAGATTAAAATTGACATGACAGTTGGACATATAGAAGAATCTTATTATGTGCTTCATAAACACAACCTGCTCTTTCAAGATGAAAATACAGAAAGAGGTGATGGATTGGCCTATGCCTGGAAGAACCTAAACACACAGGTATTGTAGTTGTATTATTTCTCAAATCAATATTATGAGCCCTCTTAATGTTGAAATTATAGAACAAACCTATTTTCCTAATTAATTTTTTTTGTTTCCTGCATTAATTCTTTTGTGCCTGTTTTTTTCTCTTTGTTTGCATATAGGCACGACAGGTTGAGGACTTGCTGCTGAAGGTACAGCCAGACATGAAAGCAGACTTACTGAGAGGTGTTCAAAAATTCCAAATTGATACTGCAGGATTTTGTAAACAATATGATGTAAAGTAGGTGACCTGTGTTGCAATACAATTATACTTCATTAGTGATTGTTTGAAAATGGTGTATCTAAAGGGCTTCAGAAAATAAACGCAGCACAGCATCGCTCTATATATTACACCTGAAAAAAGGCCGAATTTCAGATTAATATAAGGTGGGCATACAGTCTTACTGTCAAAGATTCATTCCTGTAATTTCAGTGCTGGAGTCATTGATATTTCATAAGGGTTAATAGGTTGAGGGAAAAAATAGTCAAATTCTCAATCCAGATCAAAATGTAAAGGGTTTTTTTGAGTCTTAACTCAACAAAGCACTTCAGGAGATATTTAACAGTGAGTATTAAAGAAGTATCTTGGATGCAACTGGAGATTCCAGTTCTAGGCATTTCTAAATTCACTGAGTCTTACTCAGCCTTACTTTTAAACTTACTTTACCACTTTTGAAGATGTAAACTGTGGGATATTTGTGGTTCATTGGACACTCCTACAGTAGCAACAAGGAAAGAAAGACAGGATTTGGCTTGCTGTGATCCTTTAGGGCTCTAGGACAATACCTAGCCTTTGAGGTCTTCCCTCTTCCTTTGGTGATGGAGGACTCCCACACAGCCCTGCTGGGAGGCCTCGGCAAGGCTGACACCCTGTCCTATGGGATCTGCTTTTAAGCTGAGGCTTCGCTCCCTGGTCCCTGTCTGCAGCTCCAGCTCTGGCACAGCTGTGCCAGTGCCTACCCATGGGCCCTGCTGAGCTGAACATGGATCCCAACACACAGACTCATTCCTGAGGCTGACCTCAGAGCAGCCTGGTTCCCACGGGACTGTGTCTCATCCTGGTTACCTTTCTGAGACCTGCCCCTGACCCTGATTTACTGACTCACCTTCCCTGCTTGACCCTGATCCTGTGTAATTATTGTGGACTTGTCTAAAGGCCTGGGCTATCATTTGAACCTGATTTCTACCCCAAGGGCCCTGGTATTCCTGCTCAGGTTCTATGGGATCATGCCTGGGCTGTCTCTGCTTGACGTTGTTTCTGCTTTCATCTCCTGGTCCCATTTCCCTTGCCAAGCAGCCAGCCTGCTCTGCTTTCTGCCCATCTGCCTGAATCTCTTTCTAGAAATAATCATGGCACAAGAGAAGATGACAGAGTTCTCATCCAAAAATATTATGATGTGGCCAAGAAGTAGTCCCAGGTGTGAGATCTGGGAATTGCACCCAGTCCTATGGCTGAGATGTGCTCATTAGTAAAAATGGTATTTTTTTCTCATATTTTTCTGACTACTTAATTATGGTTCTAGTTCCAACTACACAGTTTTCTCTCCTGATTTATATATCTGCTATCTTTCCATTTTTAAAATATAAATGAAAATAATTTTTGAAATTTATTCTACAGAAGAAACAGGAAATAACAAAGATAAAACATTTATAGATCTTTAGCTGTTTGTAAGATGTATGGTAACACAGATGAATTTTTTTATTACAAAAGAAATTGGACTTTCTCTCAGGGACTATTGAGTATGTAATGTTGGTACAGTGCATATGTGCTGCATTTTCTTTTTTAGTGTCTTGTGAAAATTTATAGAAAATATGTTAAAAATATTAAATAATGTTCAGTAAGTATGGTCTGGGTTCTGTTGTTCTTCTTTGTGAAACCTGTATGGTTGACAATTTCACTGAATTTGTTTTGGGTTTTACAGGGGTCCCAGCGAGGATAATATTCCTCCCCATGAAGCGAGTGACAGATTACAGATCTTTCAAGCCAAATTTGATGAACTCTGGAGGAAGTATCTGTCTCTTTCTGGTGGGGAAGAATTATTTGGTCTTCCCATCACAGGTAGTTTCTCAGGGGATAAGGATACCTGTTTCTAGGCTATTAAATTTTTCTTGTGATTCCGGCTAAATGCATTCAGTGCTGGATTCATTGCAGAAAAATTGCTTGCAGTAAATTATTACTGTCTTTCCTATGAAAAGCAGCTGGGTGAAACTGGCTCTTGGTGTGCACATACATAAACATCAGGTGGAAAAATACTGCACTGCTCTGTGTGTCTCAGGGCCCAGATGCTCTAGCTCTCTTGCTTTTTCTGTTCAGAACTAAGCACATCTCTTGCCAGTATTCTGCCCCGTACAAATTTGGGAAACATGTTGCCACAGTACTCAAATTGTCCCTGCTCCAGTTGCATAATGAATTCCCTTGGGCTGTGCAACTGATCTGTAATGTCTTTATGTCTCCTAGTCAGACACAGTTCCTTTGGAAGACTGTGGTGTGAGCTAAAGTTACAGCAGAATGTATGATAAGCATTTTAATTTGTGCCTACTAACTTGAGTATATTTTCCTGTCTGAGGACATATGCAGTAATCCGAATATATTTAACAAGGAATTCCAAAAGATATGAGAGAAAGTAAATAAAACATTTTTGTTAAGGATGTCCATTTCAAATACTTTTATTGTCTGATATATTCTATATATTTCATTTGAAAGCACACCCATCATCCCCAAACTCTGCCTCTTAAGTAAAGAGTGTAAATTGACATAGGGGATATTTTAGTTATTGTCTAAAATTATATTGTGTTCCATTGTAATTTCATCCACTTTTTCAACATTGTCTCCCTCAATTATAAGATTACATCTACTGCTACAGAAAAATATTTATTTAAATGATCAGCAATTTAAACAATTACTGTGCATCAAAATCTGTTGTTCTTACATAATGTGAGTGTAAAAGTTTGTCTTACTAGACACTATCTAGAAAACTGCAAGTCTGATTTCATTCATTTATTAAATAACATTATTAGAAATGCATGGATTTTTATGTTTATGAATACATTTGACATGAATACCTAATTAACACTCACAAATGTCCACTTTTAAAATTTGAAACAGAGTATCCTGAACTTCACAAAATTAAACGTGAACTTTCCTTGCTTCAGAGACTTTACGGTCTTTATGATACAGTTAATGCTAGTATCGACAGATACAATGAAATTCTTTGGAATGATTTAAATATTGAAAAAATTAACAGTGAACTTCTGGATTTTCAAAGCAAGTAAGTTGTTTTTTTGTTGAAGTACAGCAATTTTTATTTCTAGCTCTGTTTTTTAATTAGCTGTGAAAATTGCTCTAAGGGACCAAAGAATGTTGGTTCATCTCATTCTCAGTGTCGGGCACATCTGCACCGTGGTGCTACACGCAGCTGGTTCATGAGTCACTTGAGGCTTGCTGGGGTATGTTGACATGGTAGGCTGTAGCTTATTTAATAAACAAGGTGCACAAACCTGTGTCAAGGCAGCTGTAAGTGTGAATAACTTTTAAAGCTGATCTTATACAGTATCTTCTCAGTGATTTAGTTTACAGCTAATCAATTGTTAGTCCATGATATTAGATGGAATTTTGAACCTACTGTTTACTTCTGCACATTTGTCTAATCTCTAATTGTTATTTCAAGAAGGGTAGATAGCCATGCTAAATTCCAAGGGGTTATTTATGAGGTGTGAAGCAGTAAGGTTTTCCACAAAAACCTGGCTGAACTGTCTTTTAGTCATTAATTAAAAAAAAACCCCAAAACCCAACCCAACCTCTTTTTACAATTAAGAATAGTGAAAATGAATGTATGTGAAACTTATATACTTCTGCATTTGGACAATGTAAGTCTTCATCACATTTCAGTAGAATTCTGGAATCTGCATCATAATTTTTCTGTGGCTAATTATATTTTACAGGCTGTAAGGACTTTTTATGCTTCCTTCTCCAGAACCCTGAAGGAAGCCATTGCACGGCAATAGTTTTCATTTATGTGTTTCTCTTTGAACTTCATGTGTGACATTTTTGTTTTTCCTCTTAAGTGTTGAGTTATATTTGGAGCAGGGTGACTGCCAATAGGCAGTAGATGGGGTTTTTTTTTGCAATAAAAGTCTAACCCAGTACTAACTTTCTTTTGGCAGTTTGCTAGCATTATTGCATCAAGCTATTCTCTTTAAAACCAGAGAAATTGGAACAATATACACGGGGTGCTCACAGAAATAGCTAAGATGGTATGCTCTGTTATGAAAGAAGCAGGAATGCTGCAAGTGCAATTACTGCTTTAGACTAATTGTAAAGATATGCATAGTTCTTTAATGTAATTTTGTTATGCTTGTAATGTAATAGAAAACTTATAATCATGAAAAGAATAATTTTAAAAAATAACAATAGGTAGAAATAAATCCGATTAGAAAGAGATAAGAAGGAGAAATATTTAGAGAGCATTATGAAAGTTTATAATAACAGCTGGAGAGAAGTTTCCCTTTATATTTTTCCATAATAGAATGTAAAGAGAATATTCAGTAAATTTAGGACAGCAATGTAAACCTGACCAATGGAGTAGTTTTTTAACATAGTGTGCAGCTCACAGAACTTGTTTTTAGAAGATGTTATTGAGACTCAGACAAAGGAAAAAGTTATTTGGATTTTAAAAAAAATTGCAGTTTTCATTACCAAGCTAAGAGATCCCATTTCTAATAGCCAACCCCAGACAAGTTTATTAGAATGTTACTTGCTGAGGCTCAGGATAGAAGTACCCAGGAACTGCCCCCCATAAAGCCTTCTTGATACAAGGCAGAGTATAAATTTTCCATTCTGCAATGCTTTTCTCCAGCATATTTAATGCTATCTACTGTTGGATTCCAGATGAAAGACTATAGCAGTTATTGTAGTGCCATGACTGTATGCATATGTTCACCTGCCTCTTACAAGCAAGCAGTGAGGAATTTGCACATGTTCCAGCATTTTGTGATGGATCTGTCTGATTTTGAACTGTGAAAAATTGAGAATTTTTTTGAAGGAAATTGTCATTATGGGCAGGTTTTATGCAGCTTTTAGTTTCTAGAATTGAGCTGTAAGAGAGCTGCTGTCAATCTTTTGTCCATAGCTTTGGCAGATGAAAATTGGATGACTAGTTTAGAAGTGAGAGGAGCTGTGAAAATTCACAGTACAAGGGATTCTTCATTTTAAATTCCTTTTCATCTTAAATTGTGCATAAAGGAAAACTTTGCTTTGAATATCTTTCATACAAATCAAGTATGAATTAAGACTCATTTGATTGAAACAGAAGTATTTTTCTCTTTTCAAGCAGACTAGTTTTAGTTTAGGATGTACTTTATTTGGCTGGGAAAATATATGTTGTTTAATCCTTTTATCTCTTTACAATATCAGGTGCATTTTCAAATTTTACTATAACAATGACTCTGCAGGAACTTAATTTCAGGTATGGGTTTGCACATGAAATTAACTTCCTTTAATTCAAACTGAAATAGAAACCAAGCCTTTCTGCTGTCATCAGCAGTTTTTCATGCCTGTGGTCAAAAATGACCAGTTATATATATATAACATTTCTAGCTTTTGACTGGATTTTTATTTACAGTCTACTGGTCACCTCACTGAAAAATGACAATATATTGTACTATTAAATAGTGGATAGTGATTATTAAGAATAAAATGTTTCTTCTTTCTTTTTGTGCTTTTTAAAGAATCCGAAAGTTACCGAAAGCATTGAAGGAATGGCAAGCTTTTCAAGACCTAAAAAAAAAAATTGATGACTTCGCTGAGAGCTGTCCTTTGCTTGAAATGATGAAAAACAAAGTATGTTCAGCATAATAATTTTGAGATGAGTCAATTGTGAATGTCTATGGAAGGCCATGTTATATGACTACTAGATGCTTTCCGTAATTCTTTTTTATAGATAAAAGCAGATGTATTTATAGCAAAAAATCTAGTTAGGCTTAGTTATAGAAAAATAAAACAAAAGACTTTGTAATATAATTAGAATAACTACTAATGCTTTCAGTGGAATGGAAATCAAGACTCTCCTATTTGTTTAACAGATGCAGTGCAAAAGTATGTGGTCACTCTAGACTTAAAATTAATACAATTTAAAAAAAAAACCTATCCCTATGGACTTTTCTAGGCAATGTTATCAAGACACTGGGAAAAAATTTCACAAGTGACTGGGCAGCACTTTGATGTTGACTCTGAAAATTTCACTTTAAAAAACATAATGGATGCCCCTTTATTGAAACATAAAGAAGATATTGAGGTACATATACTTTTCTGTTTTGTTCAGTTTGTTTGGTTTTTTTTTTTAGTAATTATTAACTTTTGATCTAGTAGTATGTGCTTTTGAAATCCTGTTTCTAGTCAGCTTTGTAGTATTAAAAATTTTTGGTTTATTTGAAGAATTCTTTTGAAAAAGTGGAGTTTAGTAGTTGGTATTGGCACTGATGGTTAGTTGATTTCCCTTTTATTCTGAAGAATATTTAAATACATAGATGTTATTACACTAATCCTTTCATAGGAAGACTTCTGTTGTTTTAAGAGTAGTGTGATTCTCTCATGCTTCTGATTTAGGGTCTGCCTGCTTGTACATTTTTTTCTTCCCTTTAAATTTGTAACCAGAGAGAAAAAAATAGTTGATGTAAGACTGATTGTGTTAAGCTCTACAAATCCTTGGAACACAGTAGAAGTGGTGGATATGGGATTAAAGAAGAATGAAGTTGTTCTGTGTTTCAAAAGTGACCTTTCACAAGAGCACAGATAGCTGAGAAGGCATATGGAGTGTGAACAAGCTACAAAGCCTTTGTCTCTTCTGTTTTGGCAGCAGAAGTTATCTAGCAAGTGCCTTAGTTTCAGGCTTGTTACCTTTTACAAGACCAAAGCATAGCTAAAACTAATGAAGTAAAAGCCCAGCAGCTTCTAACTTCAGTTCTGTGGTCACTTAGCTAAATCTTTATTCCTTCCAGAGGAGTGTCCTGTTTTGTCTTGTTTGACAAATAAGCATTTTTAAGGCAAACCCATGAAATCAAACGTCTGCTGTACCCAGTTCCCAGACAAGAACTTAAATCTTGTGAAAAATTCAGAGGTCCAGCCTTACACTCCAGGAAACTTTAAACCTGTGATAGACTCTCATATACTACTGAACCAGAATTTGGGATCCAGTCAGAGTATTTGATCCTTTTCTCTCTGATGCAATAACCAGCTTTATGACAGTTTTGTCCTCACTGTCTTCAAGAAGTAGCAGACAGTCATGTTGTCAGTCTACACTCTGTTCTCAGAATATTTATTGTTTTCGATTGGTAATATTTATTTTCTTGAAACCTCTCTGTCGGTTTATTTGATTTCAAATATTAATATGTACAGAGAGGCAAATTCTTCCTGCAGATTCACTGACTCAGTGAATTTTGTGTGTGTAAGATGCTAGCAGTAGTGAAGATGGAGCATAGCCTATTAAATGTACCTGTTACAAGTTGTATCAGAATATAATCATGTTTGAAATATAATAACTTTGAGGTGTTTTGATGTATATTTTCATTAGCTGGAACTTACACTGAGATCTGGATGAATCCAATACATTTTAGTAGTCTTTATAAGTGTGCTTTGTAATAGCCTTAGATGAATGTAATTTACTATTTTAATTTTGCACAGGATGTCTGCATCAGTGCTGTCAAAGAAAAGGATATTGAAGCAAAATTGAAGCACATCATCAGTGAATGGAGTACTCATGCTTTCAGTTTTGTCCAATTCAAAACTCGAGGACAACTTCTTCTGAAAGGATCAGATATATCAGAGAAAATAGTTTTGGTGGAAGATAGCCTCATGATCCTGGGGTCACTCATGAGCAACCGGTACAAATCTTGATACATGCACATAATGTATAAATCTAAGCAACCCCCAGAGTAAACAATTATCATCTTAGGTTCTTCTTCCCTTCAACTCATGTTCATGCAGATATAATGCACCGTTTAAGTCCACTATACAACAATGGGTTCAGAAGCTGACCAATACTGCAGAGATAATTGAAAACTGGATTACTGTACAGAATCTCTGGATTTACCTTGAAGCTGTGTTTGTTGGTGGAGACATTGCAAAACAACTACCTCAGGTATATTGATGTATGATAACAATATGTTATACCAGGAGATTAGCTACATCACAGAGTTTATTTGCCACTGCATATAACTCATATAAGATTTGTGGACTGTGCATAATCAGTTCAGGAGAAGCTTGGCCAAACTAGGATATGTCTGGTTAAATTGCTCAGAACTTGGTGAAACCTACAGGAACATAATTGTTTGTAATTCAAGCTTAAATGTTCCTGTCAGCTTGCAATATTAGTGAATTAGTACAGGGCTCAAAACTACTTAATGGCACAAAACTGATTTATCACTTTTGCCATATGTACAAATATCTGTTTCTTCCTGTGTGCACATGTTGATAGGCTATAAGCTGCAATAATGGAATGACAGATTTTGTATATGAATTCTGTACTCACTAGGACTCAGTTTAATGAAGTCCCACAGAGAGATGCTGCCAGGCTTGGGAGCTGTATGTGTGCTAATCTGTGTGAACCACTGTCAACCTCTTCAAAAGGCAGTGATGACCTTCCAAGGTAGCAGCTGCACAAGAGCTAAGGAATGATCTGAACAGGAGAGGAATAGCAGAAAAAACCATCCTTTTTGCTGTGTTTCATAATGAGGCGTTTTCATGTAGTTCTAACACACCATGTCGTGATGGATCAAATGGTGTAACTAAACAAAACTGTTATTATTGGGAAATTATTAGATATTAATTTCTTTCAGGACACATATTTTATAATTAAAGGCTTACAATATCCCAAATTAAGATTGATTTTTGTAAGTTAAATAAAGCATTCTTAATTGTTGTTTAGATAACCTTTTTTTTTTTTTAGTTAATGAGATATATTTATGTTGTTAAGACTTATCAGAGAATCAATAAACAGCTTTTGCAGATGAACAAGTGCTGCTAAAGCTACTTCTTTCAAGGATAATAGATATGTGAACCAATGTCCTGGAAAAAAACAAATGTAGTGACTGTCTTTGAAAAAGGAGAAGGAACAGCTTGGTGGAGGAGTAATGAGGAGCAGGCTTAATTGCAATTTCTGGATGAATACTGCAACAAGCAACTGTTAGCATCTGGATGTTAATAAGGAGATGAATAATGTTCAGTCAACGTGAATTTGTTAGGATCAAAACATGTTGAACAAATCTAATTTGTTTTTAGGGTGGGCAAGGAGCTTTGTGGATAGAGATAAAACAGTAGTTGCCATATATTGTGATAGGCTTTTGCCATTGTCTCTGATAGAGAGTACTGCCAGAAAATGCATTCTATCTTGCTGGTGTGCAAAATGCAGAAGAGTGGAATGCATAAATATCAATAACCAGTAACTAGAATATTGTACTTGGTTTTGGCTGAAGAAACATACTGACAAATTTGAGAGAGCATAGGAGAGGGTGGTAAGAATGAGGAACTGTCCAGGAAGGATGAGACACAAGAAAAGATTCAACAAACTAGACTTGTTTGGCTTGAAGAAAAGAAAATGTGATAAGTTTTTTTTAAATACAAGGGTTGTTCTCAACAGGAAGAAGAAACCTTGTTCTTGGTATCTGATTAAGCTTAGATATTAGAATAGAATCACCAGTATCAAAGATTGCCTGGACAAGCTTCTAAATCTCCATCACTGAGCATCACTAAACATGAGACAAATAGATATTTTGGTTATGATCCTGCCTTGTGACAGACAAATAGCTTTGGATCTTCTTTTGAGATCTCTTCTAGCTCTCAGATAGTTTATGATTCCATTAACATTTCATTTGTTGTAGGTGAAGAAAGAGTTTTGAATGTCAATATACCCAGTGTATAAAAATATTTATTTTTCAGGTCCCAGTTTGAGAATTTATTTTCCTTCACTTACAACACTTGTAGAGTACAAATGGGGCAGCTTTGGACTGTATACCCTGGTTTTGTTTATCAAGTATTGCTACTTACATGACATTGTGTATTGACGTTAGGAAAGCTATAATTTGTGAGAAGGTTGCTTTTTGAGTTTTCTCATGTGTGTTGAAATCCTTTTATGTGGACAATTTTGGTGCCCAACAGGAAGTAAAAGACATCTCCATAGCTGTCTCATTGTACTCTTTCTTTTGCAATTTGAACTCTCGTCAATAAGAAGCATGCCTATACATATTCACACATTAGTCCTGCAAAGAAGACTTGAACAGCAAGGGAAATATTAAACTGTTACCTTGTCTGACAGAATTATTTAATTTTTAGAATATGATAAACATAAGGAAAAGTTAATGCATTTATCATGTACTTCAGGAAGCGAGAAGATTTCAGAACATTGATAAATCATGGCAGAGAATTATGCAGAGAGCCCATGAAACATCAAATATTGTGCAGTGCTGTGTTGGAGATGAGACTTTGGCACAGCTGTTACCACATTTGCTGGAGCAGTTGGAAATCTGTCAGAAATCACTGACTGGCTATTTGGAAAAAAAGCGGTTGATATTTCCAAGATTCTTTTTTGTCTCTGACCCTGCCCTTCTGGAAATCCTTGGTCAAGCATCTGATTCCCACACTATTCAGGTACAAGTAATAAAGCAATAATGTTCTTATGGTCAATATTACTAAGTGAAGACTGTGGAGGATTTTGTCGTTTATTTGAGAGAATTTCTTTCACTTATGGGAAGATTTATAGAGTATTCTAATACAGCATTTAAAGACAAAGTAAGAATGCCATGTCAGATAAGTTTATGGAGGTCTTTTTTCTGATTTTATTGTAGGCACATTTATTAAGTTTGTTTGACAATGTTAACCGAGTGGGATTTCATGAAAAAAACTACGACCAGATTATATCGTTTGAATCTCAAGAAGGAGAACAGGTCAATATTATTGAACCAGTTTTAGCTCAGGTAATGAAAGTATATATTGCAGTTTTTCACAACTTGATTTAAAGTAGATTTATGTTTTAGAGGCCAACAGTATTGCACCATGCTTCTATTTGACTAGCTGAATGAAAACCTCCCAATGTGAACAGCAAGAGCAAAGAGTAGAAAGGACAGGACATCTGTGTCACTTTGTAACAATTGCTTTACCTGTTTTCTCAGCAGTACTGCTGTGAAATGCCAAATCCATCACATACCTCTATAAGGGCAGTGGAGCAGAAAGAAGAAAGGAATCTTTTAAAAATTAGAGAATAACAAATACGGAAATGGGAGTACGAAGGACTGGGAGAAAAAAAGTCTTCTTGTGAATTATTCATAAACTAATTCTCTAAAAGTACTTTCTTGTTTATTTCAGGGCAATGTGGAATTCTGGTTAGGTCAGCTGCTCAATGGGATTAGGAAAACAATCCACACCATCATTAGACAGGCATCAGTGGCCATTAACGATTCAGAATTTAAGATGTATGACTTTCAGGCAATGTTTCCTGCACAAATAGGACTTCTGGGAATTCAAATTATCTGGACCAGAGATGCCGAGAAGGCACTGAACAGTACCAAGACAGACAAAAAGGTAGTATTTAATGAATCTTTGGGGATTTATTAAAAGCATTGTTTGTAACAGTACATATTGTGAAAAGTTAAAAATAACATGTAGGAAAAAGCACAAGGTACTAGTTAGTTATGCAGAATAATGAATAAACAAACAGAAAAACAGAATAATAAAAAATATGTTAAGGAGTCACACCTCCTCATTATCCCCCAGCATGTGTTTTAGAATTGTTCCTAAGCCTGCAGTTTTCTCTTTTGTTTTGTTAAGGCAGTCATCTTGGGAAGGGGCGGTTTCTTAATTTGGGAATATGGAGAATCTTGTCCTGTTACTTTCACAAAATCAAATTTGGAAAGATATAAGAGCTTCTGAACTTTGGGGAAGTAACTGTGCTTTGTGGTCTACTCTATCCAAATGTATTACATCCTTCAGTTGAAGAGATCTTTTTTTAGGGAAGGGGAAGAATAGAAACCGTTTCAGGAGGTATTTTTTTCATCTCAAACTCATGGAGAAGATGCTGTTAACATCCAAGGTGTTATTCCTAACAGTGAATCTATGAAGGAGGAAGGGAGAGGATGTGAACTAAAGGGTTGAAAACTAACATTAATCAGTAATATACAGTGAGATTGAACAAAGAACAAGTAACAACGTCCTTGTACCATAAAAGTAAATGCAGGACAGTGGTACCATGTTCTACTTTGATACTGCATGAAGGGGCTTAGACTATGGAGAAAACCATGTACTGCTACATTTCCTGCATAGTTCAAAGTTTAAAAAGGGCATAAACCTGCTTTTAGTCTGCTCTAGTTCATAGAATAACTAGGTACAAAAATTCTTTTGCATTAACAAGAAAACGACTTTTGTGGTTTTTAAGACTGAAATGCGTATGTTTGAAGTGTGGAGGTTATTTAATTCTCTGTTAGTTTTAACAGTGTTTTTAGCATTTTTTTCTCAGCAAAGCATGAGAGTTTTAGGCTCTGCATGTATTTACAGAAAGCTAGTGTGATTGTTCTCTCACACATTTGGAATAGGGGTATAAATGAACTGCTCTTTCTTTAATCTCAGTGCTTTTTGTTGTGCACCAGGAGCACCACTGACAGAGTCTGATGCTGTTTATGTTACTCAGTATTGTATAGTCAGTATTGTATTTTGTGGAACTTTGGAGTGGATTTAGAACCACAAAATAAATTTTAGCATCAGCATCTAAAATTATAGCTCATTTTCCCTCTCCTCTGGTTAAAGGACATGGCAGATCTTAAGCTCCTGTTCCCCCTAAAGAGTAAATACAGCTTGCACTGATATATAATTCCCAAAATCATTGACTGATGGTTCCGAATATATGCAGGGATGCAGTCAGCTGAAAATGTAATGTATCATAAAAGGAGCAAGAGTCTTGGAATAAAATCTTACAGTGTGACCTGTTCATCTAGGTGTAACCTTATTGCACTCTGTTGGGTAAGAATGCATGAATGGAAGGCAGCCTGCAAATTCAAATTTAGGATTCCAAGCCTAATAAATACAAAACAGAATATGGACATTATAACCCTGGATGTTTCTAAAAATTTTTAAAAAAAATTTTATATTCTCAATATTGGAAGAACAAATGATGTTTATATTAATATGATCATTCCTGCTTGTGGAAAAGGTAATGCACACAACAAATCAGAAGTTCTTGGAACTTTTAAATGATTTGATTGACATGACAACACACAATCTGACAAGAATGGAGCGCACAAAATACGAAACTTTAATCACCATTCATGTGCACCAGAAGGATATCTTTGATGATTTGGTAAGTTTTGGAAAACTATCAAGGGACTTTCTGTATGGAAGGTCTTGCACATATAAGAAATTGTAAGCAAATCTTAGAATCTATTCTCTTTGAGTAGCTCTGCTATTACTGTGGTGATAGAGCATATCAGATTTAGTTTGATTAAATATAGATGTCATGCAGTGAGAAGGGTGAATTTTTATATAGGTGTGTTCATAGGTTTAGAATTCAGTTTTTAAAATGGTTGTTTATATCCATCCTGCACAAATTCACTATAAGCAAAAGACTTTAGCTTTTAAAATTAAACTATCTTCTCAATTTGAATATTTAATGCATTATTTGGTTGAAATGTAAATGCAAAAAAACTCCTTTTAGTATTCCTGTCAATCTTGTGATTTCTAATCCAACCTATGTGTTGATGTAAGATAATAGTTATTCAAAGGTAAAAGCAGTGAGGCTTCATATATTTGAAGAGAGTAGCAACAATAAATAGAACAGATATTTTAATTTTTTTTGATAATTGAGTTCCCTCAGGTTTCCTTTAGATAAGTATGTTGAATAAATGAAAGCATAATCATAAAAATGGAAGTAAAATAACTTCCGAAGGGCTTGAATGCTGCAAAGGTCAATAATACAATACTGCATTGCTTAATTTATGCATATATGTTAGGAAGATGAAAATGAAGTGCATGTGTAAAGAAAATAGAAAATAATAAAGAAAAATACTGAAATCTAGAACAAAAACGGGTGGCTTCTAAGATAAGCTTGGGGTTTTATCCTCTACCTGTAATTTTTAATATATCTTCATTACTATTTTCTTAATTAATTTAATGTCATAATATAATAAAACTATGGAAAATTGGTTAAATTTATAGGTCCTCTATATGAAATAAAAAATCAGGAGCAAGTCCAAAACTGGGGAAAGGGTTCTTAAATGGTATACGTAATAACATCCTTCTCTTTTAAAACATTCTATGCTCTGCTAAACACATCCTTTTGTGATTGACATAAAGGAGAGGGAAGTGGCTGAGATTTCAGAACCTCCTCTTCACCGTACACTGTATTTACAAGGCTAATAAGGAGGGCAACATTTCCTCTAAGAGGCCAGTGGTTTTGAGATCCAGTGCCAATAATATTGAATCAAGATCTATTAATTACCACAAATCTAAATATGTGTGTGGCAAGGTCATACTGAAAAATGCAACTCAAATAAACAAGCACACAGACGTCTATACAATGTATTCAAATACTGTGCACAATTTAGTATTTCTGTGAGTAATGGTGCAGATACCATGCAGGACAGCCTGTGTTGTTAATTTTTTATGTCTTCCATGACTGTTTTTCAATATCTCTGTAAGACACAATTCATAATCTCTGTGCACAATTCAGAGGAAAATCAAAGTGGACAGAAGGTTCAGAGCATGTCATAGACGGGTTTGAAAAGATAATTCTGGATGTCTTGACTCCTGACAGATTCTGTGCTCATTCTTCAAGGACATGAATTTATATGAAGTAGACTGGATTTTTTTCTGTATGGATTTTAAGATTAATTTGTTACTGATTCATTTCTCTAGTAATGATATTTCTTTTCCATAATAGGTCCGTATGAACGTTAAATCTCCATCTGATTTTGAATGGCAAAAACAGTCTCGATTTTATTTTCTTGAAGACTTGGATAAATGCATTATCAAAATCACTGATGTAGAGTTCACCTACTGCAATGAATACTTAGGGTGTACAGACAGGCTTGTTATAACGCCCTTAACTGACAGGTATTTATTTATAAAAGGAATGAAGTGCATAGTATTGGAGCTAAGATTTAATTCCTTTGATTTAATTCTTATAACTTCCATGAGTCAGAATTACTTTGGTTGCACTACAATGCTGCAATATCGCTGGTGAACAGCAGAGGCCAGTGCTTATATACTCAGCTATCGAAAGCAGGTTGAATTTTGAGTGTTTGCTTGAGCTATATAGTCTGTGGTGGGCATTGAAAAACTTACTTGTGCTCAAGATAAATACACCTGAACACTACACACTTCACCAGCCTAAAAAGGGTCAGTCTAAACATCAATATATTTCTCCTTTCAATAAGCAAGCAGTTGTGTGAGGATTTGGTATTACAGCAAGTGATTAATTTGAAGTCACCCTGTAGGAAAAAGCAGTAACTCGGGACATAGCCCTGCATAACTAGTGCCAGTATGGTTTTAAGCAAGGCCTATGGAGAATTCCAGGACAAAAAACATAGAAAAACTGTGAGGGCAAATATAAGGAGAAGTTGTCATTGCTGGAGTGTTATACAGCACAGTATAAACTCCACTAGATGCCTGTTTTCCTAATGTGCTTGGTTGGTGCTTCCAACCAAGGCAGATGTATTTGCTATGCCAGAGCTTGTTCTTTTATATGTGGATACAAATGTCAAAATACTATGCATGTTCAGTCATTTGTAGAATTACAGAATGGTTTGAATTGGAAGGGGCCTTAAAATCGTCTAGTTCCAGCCCCCTTGCCTTGGGCTGGAACATTTTCCACTAGACCAGTTTGCACAAAACCCCATCTTGAATTAATGCTGGAATTGTCTTTGCATTGTCTGTGCTACTAGTTTTATTTCCTAATTTCCTAGATTTTTTTCCTGTAAAAAAATTATTCCCTGTGAGCTATTTAAGAAACCCAAACCTTTGCATGTGGATACCTGGCTTTTAATAAGTAACACACATCTCCCAAATTCTATGCTATGTACTGTACTGTTCCTACATTAGATATTGGTTTGTTTGCAGCAGTACACGTGCAGTCAATTAGTGGCTATGGCATCACTACCACACTGACAATATTTTTGCCCACCAGGACAGCCAGTATCAAGAAAACGTTGTAATTCAAAATTTGTTCACAGAATTAAAATGCAACCAGGAAAGTGGTCATGGTACCAAGCCTGCCAGAGTTCAAAAAGTGTTTGGACAAGGCTTTCAGGCACGTGGTATGGTTTTTGTGTTTGTCTTGTGCAGAGCCAGGAATTGGACTGGAACTGGACATAGGATATATCGTGATTCTACAAGGTGCTGTGTCACAGAAGATTGAAAGTTAGCAGAGGGTGACATGATTGAAGGAAACAATGTGTTTTGAATGAGTTTAAACTATAATAATAACAATAACAACAACAAAAAGAACAGGCCTATCTGTCTTTGGACAAACCTGGAAGAGCCAAAAAAACCTTCAGGGATTGGGACAGGGATTTCATTCAATGTCACATATTGAAAGGGTATTTGAAGCAGAGATGTTTCCTAGTGTTAGCATGGGAAACATATGTATCTAAGCAATGATGCACAACAACAGATTTTATTCCCCTTGTGGGCTTTTTCCATCTTAGTATTTATAATACTGCTATGTGGAGTTGTCTGAGCTTCTGAAAATTTTCAGGTAATTGTGTCTTTGTTCCATTAACCATTCACTTGGAGTCAAGTGCTGTTTGGCTAATGATTTCATGTTCAGAGAGATTCCCTAAGCATGTGATAAATACACAGTACATTGCATTAAGATAATGGCACTGAAACTGAATGCTCGTACACATCATATCAGACACAGTCCTTGTCATGGCATACACCAAAAATGAAATGAAAGGTCTATATAGAACTTGTGCTATGTATTCAGTTTGTCCTAACCTCATTTTTAGTAGCAGAATTGTTAGGAGTGGTATTTTCTATGTGTTGAATGATGACCTGTTAACTGGTCATGGAGTGATAAAGCATTCTTACTGCTATTATATTAGAATGAGTGTTCTGTTATTTCACAAGAAGTCATACTACATGCTGTCATTGGGGATTTTTTCCAGTGTCCATTTTATCTCTATACATATCTCATAAAGCTATTGAGTTTCACAGTGCTAAAATGTGTTTGCTGTGATTTTAGAGCATTGGAGGTTAGAACAGCAGGCTTCCTACACCCTTCAGTAACCATCTGGGGAGGCTGAGACTTAAACTTGAGGATGTCAACCCAGGATGGAGGCTGAAGCAGAAGATGATCATAGAACTCATGGATTCCTCCTCTTTCTCCATTCATTACTCTCCTGGAACTCAAAGACCTCATGTGGCTGGCAGCACTGCTGTAGTTTGGTGTGCTGCTATGGAAATGTCAAGAGCAGGAGGTGCTTCCAGCCTCTGTGCCTTCCTACTGCCAGATCAGGGAGCCCATCTTGAGTGCTCTGGGGAGACAGTAGGAGAGGGGAAAAAGGCAGAAATCCAGTGGCTCTGGGTGCTGCAGAATGAGGCTAAGTCATGGAGGAAGGTTACATGATAGTCTGAGAAAATCACAATACTACAGTATTTTGGTATTCAGCATTTAGAATTGGCCTGTGAATTTCCTGGGCTGTCGCAGTCATGGCTGTGCTGGATGAGTGCTTTTCTGCAGGTGGAGAAAAGTTGGTCCTGATAACTCAGCTTCACAGTGTGCAAAGGGGGTTCCTGAGGACTCACCACATGGAAGCACAACCATTTCTGCCCCTTTCCCCAGCTCTGGATAATACAGCTGTTGCATTGAAGGACTTCAAATAGTTAAAGGTATGGGAAGATTCACAGATGTCTTTGTTCTGTCTTTAGGTGTTACATCACTCTGGCACAGGCCCTGGCCATGAGTATGGGTGGTGCACCAGCAGGACCTGCTGGGACAGGGAAAACAGAGACAACTAAAGACATGGGCAAATGCCTGGGAAAGTATGTTGTTGTTTTCAATTGTTCAGACCAAATGGACTACAGAGGACTTGGTCGTATCTATAAAGGTAAGAAAATACCTGCTTTGTTCATTTTAAAGTGGTACGTTTTTGCCCCTTCAGTAGTGAGTTAGCAAAGATTTAGATGGCATGTTCATCTCTGTTTCCTCTTATTTCCAGGCATTCATCAGCTTTACCTGATATTTGCTTTTATTTAATTTCCCCTTCTTTCTTCCTGCATGCTTTCCAGTACTTTTTTTGTTTGAATATTCTTGAATGGTGTTTCCCATCTATGTCTTCTTTTACTTTTCCCTTTTAAACCTTTCTACTATTTGGAATTTTAATGCCTCTATCCTACCCGTCCCATGTGGAGTGGATTTATATTTATTATTTGCCATTTTTGTGTTGAACAAGGCAATCAAATGTGAAGCTTAATGATATTGTGCAAGGCAGGGAAATATGCAAAATGCTGCTGTGTCTTATTTCAAACACTGGGACTCTATTGATACCAGGAAAATGAGACAGTGGTCAAACTCTGATAACTCTTCATGATAAGCAAGGCTTTGAATTTCATTTTGCAAAGAGTGATTAGTAATCCCAAGTTGTAGACTCTATTATAATGGTCTGTTTTCTTGTATATAGCTGCATTTATATATGGACTGACAGACCACAGAATGCCACCATTTTCTGTGAGTGGTGGACTTTTAACTCTAACACAAGGTATCATAAGCAAAATTTTCACTGTTGTGGTATCTCCTGAAAGCTAAAACATAGCCTGGGGATAAGATTTTGTTTCAATTAAGGAGACAGCGAAGCTGGCCACGTTTTTTTAAACAGAGGAACATTTTTGAGCTAGAAACTGAATCACCTATGCATGTGAATACCTTCAGTTAAGGTCACAAGTTCCTCAAAGCACCTCTTGTAATGCCCTCAGATTTGGGCCAAGTTTTAGTTCTACATCTTTTATTGTGTGTGCAGACCTTTAGTGTCACAGGTTTATTTTGTTCATTTTTATTAGACAGAAGAGGCCTGGGATATCTGAATATGCTCATAATGCTAAGCACGGTCATCTGTTGGGTCTCTGCTGTACCTGCAGTCATTAGTCTGTAAGGGAGGTGTCAGCCTTTGTTTCTCCTTGCAGTGGGTTTGTCTTTGATCTCACCAAGCTGTTGCCTTCTTCTGCTCCTTCTGTGAGAATGTTTGTATCTCTTTATGTAAACACCTCTTTTCCTGACTCCGTGGTGATTTCACTTCTGCGTATTAAACTGTTTGTGACTTGTGTCAATTCAGATGCCTAGTTTTGTATCTTTGCCTTTTTTCTGTCTTCTTATCCTGAACATTTTGGTAACTTATCCTTTCCCATTTCAGATTGAGGCAACAGTGATAACTGCAGCTTGTTGTGCCTTTTTTTTTTTTTTTTTTAAATTAAAACTGGACACAATTTCTGTGTCTAAAAACACAAGTTGAGTTTTAGGGCTCAGCTTTCTTTTTCTGTTGTTTTTCTATAAGCTAACCATTTTCCATGTATATGGTTATCCTATGCTACAGAAGAAAAGTAATACTGTGTAGCGTGTCCTTCTTCTCTGGCTGCCTCATTTAGTGGCATGCTGGTGTTCAATATGAGCTAGAAAAAATGTTTATAGGACCCATCTAATTGCTACTCAAGCAACCATGACGCCTGTGACTGCTTACCCCAGTAAATTTGCTAGTGGGATCGTAGCTTGCTTCTTAGAGAATTTGCCTGAGAATTAGGTAATAGATCCAGCTGAATAGAGCCTGAGTAGGGTGGGTTTTTTCAGCATTCATCAGGCTGTTTTGTGTCTGGGAGCAAAAGTAAGATTCTGTTCTCACATAAATCATTGATACTTTCATTTGTGAAAGGACATTTGAAGTCAGTTGTTTTGGATTTAGTGTCACTACTTGGAAGGGCCTGGCTTGCAGTCACCTTTTTTATGTCTAAAATATCTAGTATTTCTTAAAGGATGGCTATACAGAATTTAGGGAAGGAAAAGAGCTCTTTTTGATTTAATAAAAAGGGCAAAGTGAATTCAGATAAAGATTCTTTACTGCATATGAGGTCTTTAATGGAAAAGAAGGATAGTTCTCAGCTGTAAAAGCACTTTCATGCAGACTAGTAAGAAAGTTCTCATTAACATACTACATATTTCAGTTCACACAATGGGAAGTTTTTCAGAAGTCCACATATCTCTGGTAGGCTTGATGCTCCATCACCAGTGTTTCCACACACAAAATTTTCACTTTATCTGGTGCTGTGGGTCAAGTTATCAGACATTAGCAGGCTTGGCAGTGAGGAGAAAAGAGGCAGGGAGAGGTGGTGTTGTCCTGTCTACAGGTATGTTTCCAGACTTCTTCTGTAAAGACAAGAAGTTTCATCTTCAGAAAAAAGAAATAGAAAAATATAAGATAATTAATATAGCATATATTGTATACTATACAATTATGATTTGAAGTTCTTCTGGTTGGGTCAGAGCTGAGATTCAGTCTTCCTCTTTCCTTGTTTCCATCTGTTTTGTTTTTCTGTGTGACTCAAGAAATTCATAGGCAGATGATCTAGTTGATACGTTGAAGGCCTGGACTTTGACCTTTGATAGTTTTGTTTTTCAAATTTGAACCAAAATATAGATTCAGATACAACTTGCCACTTGAACTGGACCAGAAGTAACCTGAGATAATACCGGGATGCAAGCAGGAAGATGAATTGTCAAATTTTCTCTTATATCAAATTCAGTGTTGAAATTGCCCATGAATAGCAAACCAGGGACACTTCATTGTTCCTGAAAAATGTTGGTGGATACGTTTTAGAAAACCTTTTGTCTGTGTTTGCCAGTAGATGGGTATAAAAGTTGTGTTTGCTTTGGTTCTGTTTTCCGTAGTTACAGTCAAACAATTTCAGACTTACCTGAAGTAACTTTTTGTGATTTGGTATTTAATGTAATATTTTATATTTATCTTAATTCAGAAGGAGAATACACAAGTCTGGCACTCTGTAAATCCTTTCAGGACCAATGCTTACTTTTTAGTTTCCTGCTTCTGGGTTGCACTTTGGCTAGACAGAGCTTTATTTCTGTGACATTTCCATTGAATTATGCCACTATAGCTCTACTCCTGTGTAAAATCTGGGGAAAAAACCATGGAAAAATACATAGAAATAGACACAGCACTGCATTGCAGATCTGCATTTTATAGTCTGAGGGATTAATTGCTATTCTGTGAGATTCTTACATCATTTGAGAACCAGGTTTGTAGGATATCTGTACTGATTGGGGCAAGGGCATGGCCATTTTTGAGATATAATTAAAGATCTCTTTAGTCCTGTCCTTTATTTTCTGCTTTTACTCCATTTCTGCATTTGATAACCATAATATGTTCGGAATGGGAACAGTTTAATTCAAAATATGACAAAATTATATTGTCTCTGAGCTGTTTTGCAGCAGAGAGTTTGCTTGCTGTGCCTTTGCTTGTGTGTGTGTTTTTAGCATACGTGTGTATTTTCTTTCCTTTTTCAACACCACCAGAATGAAATAATTTTGCAAGAACTGACTTTATTCAAAGCTGTGGGATATTGGCTTTGTCTGAGAACGAGGTTTCCTAACTCCATGCAGCAGGTGGCATTACAGAACAAGTGAATTTTTTTTTCTTTTCCTACAGAAAAATTATTTGTTCAGAACTGAACCTCACCATTCTATAGAGAAATTACTTTTCAAACCATTTAAGATACAGACAGTAAGTGTAAGAGACAATATTATATGGAACTAAGTTTCTCAGTTAAATAATATCCAGCTTTAGAGCTTTTGCTTGTTGTATCCCAAAGAGTAGATGTTTATGTTTAATAAACAAAGCAGAAAAAACCCACTTCTTTGGGTTTCTTTTTAAAATGGATCCTAGTAGTCATATAACACATCTTACAAAAGGGGACACATGAATTTGAAAAATCTCTGCAATATTTTTTTTTTATCAGGGAGCAGAAAGAATGACACAGCTCCATGAGGGAAGACGAGCCAGGAGCTGAGGGTGACCACAGCACAAAGGCAGGGGCAGGGACTTCACTCACCAGGGCACGGTCCCACAGTGCCTGAGCAGGGCAGGTTGTTGACAGCTCGTTCCCATCAGCAGGGCAGTGACCTTCAGACAATGTGAAATGACCAGCTGGATACAGGATCCATCTAGGAAGTTCAGTCAGAAACAGCAGGAGGCAGGACTGGGGGTAACACTGTGGAGCTGTGGGCTTCTCTGGGAAGTTCATTCAGCAATTCAGGATAAGAGGAGCTGGGGCTCTGCACAGCCCTGAACACAATACAGTTCGGTGCCTGAGAGACAATGGAACTCCTGGACTGGAGGACAGAGTCTGGAGAGAAGCCTCAGGAAGGGCTGTTGAGGGTGTCCAGGGCCCAGACATTCCTCACAAAAGGAGGGAAACATCAGTTAAAGTACTTGCTTCCACACCAGTGAAGTAAAGGAACATTCTTCATTTCGTTTCAAAGATAGTAGGATTGACTATTTAATGTTTTAAATTTGGTAACTGTCTATAGAATTACTTTCATCTTTGTATCATTATGACACTGGGGTATTTGTATATATTCCTCTTGCTTTTAATTTTTTAAACTAAGTCCATGTAACTTTTAATTATCTTCAAATTCTTTTCATATGGAGTATCGTTTTTTCCTTATAATATCACAGAAATTAATTAGAAGTAGCTTAGGGAAAGATTACATATGGAATTGAGATAAATTTCATGGGTGATCTGCAGTATTGCCCTGACTGAATCAAGTCTTAAGAAGCTAATTTTGGTTGTACTACCACTGATTTTGATCTGGTTTGACTCCTCTGGTTTTGTTCTTCCAAAACTACATGGGTAAAAAAGACCAATTGATGCAAAATTATTAAAAGATTTGGTTAATGGGCATGAAAAAAACATAAAAAATGTATATCAGAAAAGAAAAATAGAAGTGGTCTTAAGGGCATTTGGAGTAAGATGAGAGTTTCTAGAGGAACATCTTAAAGGGCAAGAGAAGATCAGACAAGGAATAGTAGAGGGAAGGGATATTATGAGAACATATTATGAGGAGAACATATTATGAGAAGAACATATTATGAGATGAACAGGCTGTGCAAAGGCAAGAGAAGAGAACAACAAGGAAGGGAAAACAAGACAAAGTCAAAGAATGTGTCTTCATAGTATTATTATTGATTTTTGAATACTTTCTCTTGAACAATCTAAAGTTATTAAGGAATTAGCTTTACACATAAACATCCATAGATTTATTTTACCAAGGCTATAGGCATTGCCATATCAAGTATGGGGATTCAGGAGAGCTCTGGGCATGGTTATTCAAGGTTGCAAACTCACAAATGCCTTTTCTTGGACATGTGCTTAATTTCTGCATTTAGCACTGCCTTCAAACTGCCTAAGCCAAGCTGAGATCCACCAGTCCAGTGGAGTGAATTAAAGACTTGTGAACATTTGTACGTATGGACCCAAGCAATTGGAAATACTTGTCCAGTATGGTCTTTGAGAAGGGAGAGATGGCATCCATGAAGCTCCTGCATAGACTTACTAGCCTTTGTCTCTTGTGAAATGGGTGTGGAAGAGTAGGGGATTACGTAGCTTTCCCACTACTGCTCTGGAAAGCTGCCACTGTAGACTCTCCTATTTCAATCCTGTTAGCATGATACAGAAGAAGTAGTACTTGACTCTCCCAAAAGGCACTCATTTGTGGGTACTACTGTCTATCTAGAACTCCATGGCCTTTTCCAAATAACAATTCTAAGTGTAACATCAGATTCTTTCCTCTCTCCTGAACAGTAGGATGTTAATCTCCAGTAAGTTTTTACCTATGAATTAATTCTTATAAAATTCTACAATGAAATGTGGTGATCTCTATTTGGATTTGTGTTTTTCATTTAGGTAGGTGTTTCTCAAGGTCATCTTTGACAACTTCACCCCCTGCATAAATGAGTTTCCATGCTATATGCACATTTATGCTACTATATGGTACTATATACAATGTTAATTAACACTTTCTGCCTAATGGTTGCTATAGAAGTCTAGGATTCTTTGTAAAGAAGTTTATGTATCTTTCATTCAAGTGGTGATACTTTTTCCGGGTGTCATTAATGCATAGCCTAACTTATTTTGAGATTTTACTTCTCATTTTACTCTGCTCATGTTCTCTGTTCTTCTCATGTTACAATAAGTTGTATAGAACATGCTCTATTTTGTATATAAATTACTCTTGTTTGATCTGATATTTTAATAGAATATTTCTCTTTTTGCTTTTCTTAGGTTTAGCTCAGTCAGGTGCATGGGGTTGCTTTGATGAATTTAACCGCATTGAACTTCCAGTTTTATCAGTGGCTGCTCAGCAGATACATATTGTACTTCAGTGTAAGAAGAAAAAGAAACCTCAGTTCACTTTCACTGATGGTGACGTCATTGACATGGACAGAGAATTTGGTATATTTCTGACTATGGTATGTCTGTAAAAACATGTAAATGCCATCATTGTGAAAAATCTTTTCTGTTCCATTTCCTATCGAAATTTCCCTGTTGAAATATTGGAACTGTTTGTTATAAAATAGGTAATGAAACTTGAGTAATAATTTGGTAAAATAATCATGATATAATTTTGTCTTGTCCATATTTTGTTACTGGATCTTAGGACTTGAGGTATGCATTTATCGTTAACTATGTCTTTTAAGGACATTTTTAGTTGAATATTTGACAGATTGAGATTAAACTTAACCCCCTCATATTTTTAGTCAGTCTGTCAAAATAAACCAGAAATAATTGACCACTGCAAGGACTACTGTAGTTGGTCTGGTCAGTATTTTACCACCTGTGGAGAAGTTTTGACCTCAATCCTAGAAGACAGCATGAAAGAAACCAGCCTTACTCTGGTTCACTGGCTTCCTGAAGATTTATCTTTGCTGCCTGTGGACTGCTTCTAGCAGTGCAGGAGGCAAAGCAGCAGGAAAGTATAAGAATATCTTAAAATCATCTTTGTATCCCTCCCTATCTACCCACATACCCACAACTCGAAGTGGAAGCCTTTGTCTTTATTTTAGGGGGTCCTACCTTTGAAAAAGTGTTAATGTTATCACTGTAATTTGAAAGAGAGGGAAAATAAGTGCCTTACAAAGGCCAGGGGGAAGACAGTTTGGAAAGAGCTCAAAGAGAACAAGAAGTTATCACTGCACAGCTAGTAACTACAGTTGTCAGAACTGAGCCATGCAGTACTCATATGAATGACTTAGACATCTTCAGTGAAAGGTCAGATCCATTAGTTTAAATTATACTCAGTAATGGCTTGCATTGCTTGACTGACTTTGCACTGAAATGGTCTGGGAATGCTCACAGGGGGCAGTAACCTCCAGCACTGGAACACTGTCAAGACTCTGAGGATGTAACCATTTAAAAGAGCTCCAGAAAGACCTGTAAGTGGCTGTCTGTCTATATCTGTGAGTCTTGGACATCTCCAAATAATGTGTGATACCTTGTACTTCATGAACTACAGTATTGAGGCAACTGTGTACAGATGTGCAATTGTGACATGGTCCTTATCCTTCATAATCTCGCATGTTGCTCCTGTGTTTGCTGAATGATTATCAGGAAAGATACAACTTCCTACCCTGCCATCATTATGTATTGTTTGGGTTTATAAATTGCATTTTCAGAACCCTGGCTATGCAGGACGACAGGAACTTCCCGAAAATCTGAAGATTCAATTTCGCACAGTTGCCATGATGGTGCCTGACCGTAGCATCATTATGCGAGTCAAGCTGGCAAGTGCTGGTTTCCGAGACAACCAAGCCCTTAGTCAAAAATTCTATACACTCTACAAACTCTGTGAAGAGCAGTTATCTAAACAGGTAAAATAAATATTTGTCCAACTGTAAGCTGTCACTGGAAGGATATGGAGATAATATACTTTCATAGAAGATGTAATTATTTTTACACTCAGTAGCCTATACATTTTTTAGGGTTTTCAGTTTCAGTTTCCAGAAACAGAGTCTGAAATGATCATGTTGTTTTTATTTTTCACAGTAAATTGAGTACTATAGGAAGTTTGATTTGCGATTCTTAAAAAGAGTGCAGTTACTGGAGAAGTTATGAGGAACGGTGTATATTGCTGTGCTGAACTTACAGAGGGCACATTTTTCAATGTCTTCCCTTATGAAGGCCGGATCTAATTCAGAGGCAGTGTAAGGATTATAAATAACTACAGAGCGTCTACAAGGCTCTGTCTTGCTGAGTGCTGCTAGGAACAGAAAACTGCTGTTCCATTTGGGATGGGGTATTTAAGTAGAAACAAAACTAGTTCTTACCTTTGGAATGTCCTGTGCTGGCTGTCCACTAGAGGATCTTGAGAAATCATATGAACAGTAGATAAATTGTGGCTCAAATGCCTGCTTTGATTAGATAGTGATGAACTTGTGCTAATTGAGTACAGTATCTATTACATAATTTAATTTCTATACCACATATTTATTAGTGCCTGGCCTTTGTAAGACTAAATTTTCCTATTGCCTTGGTTTGTGCGGTCATTTTTTTGTCCAGGACACGATTCTTTCCTTCAATGTGAAAAAGGCACATAGGCAGCCATTGGAAATTTGACCTTCTACCTCTGCAAAAGTGCTTTGCTTGTTTTGTGTTGGCACAGATGCTGAAACTGGTTCACCCTTGGACAGTGTACTTAAAAATTTAATGGACATGCCCAAACAAAACCTAACCGTGTACAAAACTTATTTTAACTATCTTAAGGGTGTACAATGTTTTATACACAATGATTACTGCATCTGCACAATGAGTGCAGAGTTTCTCTGTGTAGTTTGATCATTTCTTCAGCAGAAATTGCCCTGGAGCCTCTGAGATGGCAAGATTCTCCATTTATCATGCTAATCAACATACTGAAGTGTAAAAGCAAGCCTTATCAGTTGGCCTAGGGATCATAGGAACCATCTGGAGGACTCTGTGAAACTGTCTGAAATTCCCACCTGGAAAACTCCTGTGCCAGTTATTCAAATGCATTGTTGTGAAGGCAGGTAGCTCAATCACCTTGTCTCAGATCAGTCTTTTGCCTCATATATGCTGATGCTAGCAGTGGAGTTCCTTGATATTTATGAAAATGAATGACCAAGTACTCTGGGTGTGCACATGGCCACAGCCCTTACACTCATCTACATCACAATTTTATATCTGCATCTTACACCAATACCTCTCTTACAACTTAAATTTCATAGTTCTTGCCATGTAAGCCATGAGGTCTGCAGGCAATAGTCTTCCACGCATATTTATAATTTCTTCAGGACCACCTAACATTTCTACAGTATCCATCAGAGAAGCCTGCTATAGTAATATTTCTTCAAAACATTTATATCGTGCATCATACACTATACTCAGTAGCATGTGACAGGAAGCACAGCTTTCTGCAAGCCTATGGTAGTATGCTAGTTTGTCCTGCCTGTGCTTGTGAGCAACCCTTTGGACAGTCCTGCTCTTGGCTAAATCCATTATATACAGTCATAAAATCGGAGAAAAACAGATTTTTTTTCTCTGGGACTTCTGGAGGTGAACAGGTGCTATACCCTTCTCGAAATGAGATCTGCTACAGCAGGTGGCTCAGCACCTTGTCTAGATGAGGTTTGACTATCTCCAAGGATAAACAATGCACAGCCTCTTTGGTCAAGTTGTTGAAGTGTCTGACCACCTTGTCTAGTCACCATTTTGTCTGTGAGGATGTTATCAGAGACAGCATTGAAATCTGGAATGGCTCTGCCCTGCTGTGTTGCCCTTCCAGCAGATACTGGAATGTGTCAAGCCCCCAGTGAGGATCAGGGCTTGCAAAGATGAGGCTAATTCCAGTTGTTGAAAGAAAGATTCGTCAGCTTCTTCCTTATCAGGATGTTTGCAGCAGACATCTGCCACTACGTTGTTGAGCCATCTAATTCTAACACAAATTCTCTCAGCTGGCTCTTTAGCCATCCTAAGGGAAAGTGCTCCCACTCTTTCACTTTAAATGACAATTCCCCATCCCTCCACCCTATATTGCCCTTCCTTAAGAACCTGTATCCATCCCTTGTACCTATCCCCCCACATTTCCTAGTTTGACTGTAACCCTGTACCTGCACACAGAGCTGTAATTTTTCCCCGTTTTGTTGTCATGCTGCATGCCTTAGCAAACAGACACTTCAAATTAGCATCTGCATGTGCTGTGAGAGCTTCTGCCACAATGCTATTCTCTTCACCCTTCCTTATCTGCACACATACACTGGAGAAGGGTTGCTTTCCACACTGTTCCACCATCCTTGATACCTCTCTTGTCCACCACAGACTGGATCTTCTGCTTCTCAGCTAGGTCAACTACTTCCTCACTTGAATGTGTATTGTTATTGTAGTAGTAACGAAGTAATTTGAAACGCTAAAGTTCCTTGTGAAGTTTGTTGTAGGTTGGGGAATACCTCTAATGCAATATGTGATTGTATAGAGAGAGATCTAATGAGTTCATCAGATTAGATATGGGAGTCTCATGAACTGAACATATTTCTAAGAGTACAGTGGGACATAAATTGCTTCTGTGTAGTCAGAAAACTAAAATTATAAAGTACAGACAGTTTTAGAGGCGTATTTGATTAGACATTAGGAAGAAATTCTTGACTGTAAAGAGTAGTGAGACACTGGAACAGGTTTCTCGGTGAGGTTCTGGACTCCCCGTCTCTGGAAGTGTTCAAGGACAGGTTGGATAGGACTCTGAGTAACCTGGTCTAATGGAAGGTGTCCCTGCCCATGGCAGGGTGTTTGGAACTACATGATCTTTAAGGTTACTTCCAACTCTAACCATTCTGTGACTCTATAATTCATATTAATTTTTCTTTCCTGGTGGAACTTATTTATTTAATTTTTTGATGGTAAATTTGAAATTCCAAGTTAAGTAATTCTGGGTTTTCCAGGCAGTTGACTGGAAAGATGAGGGTCACATAAAGAACCAGTGCAGTAGGAAATTGCAGAACATGGCCTGTTTTCAGCAAATGTAATATATCAACAGCAGAAAATAAAGCAAACAAGCGTTCACCACCTGAATTTACCTTGCAGAAAATCTAAAAGAAATGTGCTGGAAGAAATACATGAAGTCCTCCAGATATTTTACACACACAAATGCAGACTCTGTAGAAAGAGGAACTCTGACTAACAAGGGCACCCTGACTGACTGTAATCTCCTTCAGTAAAGAAAAACAATAAAGTAAAAGAATAGTCCTTAGCAAATGTAGGAAGCCCAAGGTGTCCACAAGCCTGTGAAAGAGTTATTCTGACAGAGCACCCAAAGCTGAATTATTTGGCTTTGTTATAGGACTTCTTCCCTAGAACCTCCTTCCACAAAGCCTCACACAGCTTAGGGGAAAAGAGAAACTGAAAAGAAAAACCTAACAAAGCTTGAAAGCAAATGAAGTGATAATCCCTTTTTGAGAATCATCTCTTTAAGGTGCTTTCATATGGAGCAACCCACGTATATCCCTTTCTTTTCTTTTTCCCATGGAGCAAACTATGCTTCTAGGACTGAGACTTTTTTTTCAGATTTTTAATTTTTCCTTACAAGAGCATCATCTATACCACTGCAGTCCATTTTGCACAAGCACAGTCTTTAGAGATTGCTGTTTAAAGATGTAGCAAAGAAATAACTCATAATCCACATTTGCCAGTAAATTCTTGCTGTTCTGTGTCATTCCTGAGAGGCAAAGCAGTTGAAAACTAGAAAACAGATTGAGGTGAATAAATGATGGTCACCTTGAACCACCTATCATGTAGGTCAGTTGGAATGCACCAGAAATTCTGTCTTTAAAGGTCATTTAAGCTTATTTTAAATTTTCTGGTAGGTATGAAAACATTTCTTCAAATTTAACAAAGTCACCACTTCTGAATCACAGACTTACGTAAGTTGGAAGGGACCTCCAGAGATCACCTTGTCCAACGTTTTGCTCAGCACATTAGAGCAGGTTGCTAAGGCATTTTTCGAGTTTTGAATATCTCCAAGGATGGAGAGATTCAGCCTGTCTGGGTACCTTTTCTGTGTTTGGCCACTCTTATTGTGAAGAATCTTTTCATTATGCAAACCATTGCAATTTCCCCTGTTGAAAATTTTGATATTCCCTCTTTTCCTCTCACTTAGTCATCATCTGCAGAACTCATTCCAGTGTGTCAGTGATGGTCGTCTAGCATGGAGAAAAAGAAATATATCAGTTCTTGTCATGATTCTGGGCATTTCACTAGGACATGCCATTTACTAAAAGATGATGAAGTCAGGTGACATCTGAGTTCATCAGTGTCACATGAAGTTGTTAATCATTTTGTGTTAATGTTTCCATCTGCCAATAAGATTTCCTGGCAGTATGTGGCTGTATATTCATACCTCACTTTTTCAACTGGTAATAACTTGGCACCTGACTGAATAATAGAAAATAAGGCCGGGCAGAGCCTTGAGGAATCATCCAGTTACCTTTCTGGAGGAAAAATAATTCTTAATTAAATAATTTGCTGTAAATGTTTGTCACTGTTCTTAACATTTTCTATTGATGGATAGTTTGCAGTTTCCCAGGCAACCTGATCCAAAGTTTCATTTTTGTAGTGGTCACAAAGTTTTCTCTAAAAGTTAACTTGAACCCCCCTTGCTGTAGTTAAGCTTGTTACTTCTTTTCTGTTACTCCTGTCTTCCTCTTTGCAGGTATCTTTTGCATATTGAAGACTTTTATCATCATTCATCTTACATATTTGCTCTGCCTAGTTTTATAGTAGATTTTGTATTACTTTTTCCAGATATAGTATGTTTTCTAGTCAACTGATCACTTTTTTTTCTTTTCAAATTTCCCTTCTGTAGGGTTCATCTTCAAATGTGGAATCCAGCTATTGGTCACAGTATAGAAATGTCAACTACAATGCAAATATATTTTCAATTGTCCTAAAAAGAACATCTATATTTTTATAGCCAACAAAAATTGCAGATAAATCATTGAGGAGCTTGTGACATCAATCCAATGTCAGATATTTTTCTGCAAAGTTTTGTGCACCTGATTCTCCACTGAATGAAGAAGAGTTGTTATTCTTTATTTGTGCAGTTGGTTATTACCATCTTCAGTATTTTGTACTTGCCTTTATTTAATTCCATCACACACAGATAACATAATGAATTTCTCTTGGTAATTTTGAACGCTAGTTGTGATCTAGTTTACCTGTTTGGTATCATCTGCAAACCTAATTAATAAGTTATTTCTTGCTGAGAAATCTGGGATTTACAAAGTGTATTGTTCCAATTTCTCAGTCTGGGAAATAGGGGTGGGCTCTGTACCACCAGAAAGTACACTTTCTGGTATGGACATACAACACTAGAAAATATCTTCCGGATTTGATAACAACAAAACTGGAAATCTATTTGAAAAGATGAAGAGCTATGAATTTTATCATATTGAGAAGTTCAATAACTTTTTTTTATTTAGTGAATTTAATTTTCAGCCCTCTATTTTTGTTTGATCTGTTTGATAGTTCCAATTTTGTTTATGCTTTATTTCAAGGTTCACTATGACTTTGGGCTTAGAAATATCCTGTCTGTTTTAAGAACACTTGGAGCAGTGAGAAGATCTAATCCCCAAGAGCCAGAGAAAACTGTTGTGATGAGAGTTCTGCGGGACATGAACCTCTCCAAACTGGTACTGTAACACTGGTGACTTTCCCCAAGAGAGTATTTTGTTTGCATTTTTAAGGGTCTTATGCACTCTGAAAAGCTATTTTTCTTCAGCAGTTGGATGCATTATTTTGCGATTTTTAATATGATTTATAAGTGAGTTGGGAATCGGAATACAGTTACTGTGTGAGTACAATTTGTCTTTTAAGGAGAAGAAAACACATCATAAGCTTTAGCTGAAAATATCTTTGGAAATACCATAAGATCCTAGGGGATCTACCTGGTCCTCTAATTGGCTCTTGTTTTTAATTCTTTTTACCCTAAGGAGAGAAAGGAAGAATACATTGTATTAACTTTTAATAATGTCATCAAAGATCCTTCTTAATCCAGAATTTCAATTTATACATTTCTTGGGAGTCTGTTGCCTTTCAGAACATCATAAGAATTGCATTAAGTGAGGTAATTGGAAGCAGCTAACACCTACTTGTATAGTATAACGTCTTTCAATAATACTATTTAACATATTCATCTTCTTTTTTATGGCTGTAATTAAAAGGTTATAGCATGTCTAGACTCTGTGTATTTACCTTGGGAGGCAGTTTTGTGACTGAACCAATTACTCTGTTTCTGATGTGAATCTATTCAGCATGTTGGTGCATGCGTTCGAACCTATAGCAACGCTTCAGTGATTTACAGAAGAAAAATCATAAAAATTCTAAGGCAAAATATGATTGGAATAAATCTTGCTGACTTATGTAACAAATGAAGAAATATGTGTGTGTATACATTGAAGAAAACGGTATTAAATTGTTGACATTTTTATCGGCTTAAAGTATTTAATTTAGAAATTACTACCTGTGATTTCATTGTATGAAGTTCACTTCATAAAACTGATGGATAATTATATTATTTGCTTTGGAAAAGATAAGATTTTCACTGCCATCTTTTAAATGGCTTATCTTGAAGATTGTTTACAACTATAATAATAATTTTGATGAATAAATAATGTATTTCCCCCTACTTTATCCTTGACAGGTGGATGAAGATGAACCTTTATTTATGAGTCTCATTAATGACCTATTCCCTGGAATTACTCTGGATAAATCTGGGTATCCTGAACTACAGTCAGCCATCCAAAAACAGACAGAGGAAGCAGGGCTTATTAATCATCCACCATGGATACTTAAACTTATTCAGCTGTATGAAACTCAACGAGTCCGACATGGTTAGCATGCTAGATGAGGCTTTGAGACTGCATTGTATTTGAGAATTATCTGCCACTAGAATGCAGATTAATTTCACGAAAGATGTTTAAAAAAATTGAACAGATGTCATTTTTAAAGCCTATGTGGGTATTTTGCTTAGGCAGCTGTTATGACCTTTTCGTAGTGTGCAATGCTTTGTTGTATTACATTTTTATGGAGAGTATGAGTGTGGCTTTTGGTGATTGAAATTCTACAGAACAGGTTAAAATAGATACATTAAAATCCAGAAACAGCAATTTTGTTCAGTATTCTGAAAACAATTGTTGCCCTCAGACAGAGTTCAGTCATGAAGCTTGAGTTTAATATTACTGTGAGATTATAATGTTCAGAAGATTACAAAAAATAATCTCTCAAGCCTTTACTTTGATAGATTCTCCCATGCATGCAGTACAATTCCAAGTGTTTTCTTTGTGATTGATTCCTGCTATTTATGTTGAGGAGAAATAAGCTTTCCTTCTGCTGCATCAGGGGAGTTAGACAAGATGGACTCCAGAGGTCCCTTCCAACTTCAACCATTCTTTGATTCTATGAAAATGCATTTTTATGGTGCAGAAAAGGCAATTCTGTAAAGTTTATCCTGTCCTAGGAAGGGTATCAAAGACAGTAGTAAATCCAGGTGTACAATTCATAGCTCAGTGGAAAAAAACAACACCCTACTTTGAAATGTCCTCCATATCCCTAACCTCTAACTAGTGATTTTTTAGTATAATAAAGGGGAAATATAAAGGAAATGTAAGTAAAGCATCAAAGAAGATATCATCCCTCTTACTCTCTCTTTTCATGTCATAGTAAAAGAATAGTCAGCTTAAACTAATGAAATAAATGAAAGGAAATACTCATTCACACACCACAGTGTGAGTCCTTAATGTCTCAAACTTTTAATTCAGATTATTGGTTAGACCAAATAACTAGTTAGTGCTGTGCAGACTTACTAATTTACATCCAGATTTCTGGATGCAGTGTTCCATATCAAACCAAAGCAGCTATTTCTATATAGGAACACGGAAGTTGTAATGATTTCAGTTATGATTAAATATGTCTCTTTTAAAAGAAGCTGTTTAATCTGTGAGACACTACAGCTCCTCTGTTCCTCAAAAATCTTCAGGATCCACCATGACATTCTGCTTAAATGCCTCTTCTCTCCATACAGCCCTACTATTCCCAGGAGATCATGCAGCTCCAATTGTCTGAACAGTTGGTCACTCAGGCCTTTCTATGACAAAAGTTACTGCATTGAGGGAAAAAGATTATGTTTTCCTGACTTCCACTTGTCCTACTCATGAACTTGAATTTATGCAGGGATTTCAAATAATGAGGAGAAATATGGCAGTATGTGCACATGAAGTGCTTCTACACACACACATGCATGGAGATTCAACACACACATGCATGGAGATTCAGCACATGGATCCTGAAATCTGTTTGGCACAACAATTTTGGTTGAAATACCACTGAAACCAGCAGAAAAGCCATTTGGTTAACACTGAAGATTTTGTATTAGATTTCCCCATATATAACACATGGTGTGAGTAAGTGATTTTCTAAGGCCTCAGATTGTTTTGGGTAACATCCAGCTCCCTGTCACATAATCTGCATGGCACTGGATTAGGTTTATTTTTTGGGTTTGTGATTGTTCCATACTTTTGTTGAAGAAGTTTTCAAAGCCAACTAAGGATTACGTTTTCCAGTTGCCTTTAGGGCTAATAGGAGTTATCTAGGTCCCTTAAATGACTTTGGAAGTCTCAATTTGAATGTCCCATCTGATTTTGGACAGATTTTGGGCCTATTGAGTAGGTGATTTTGAAAACATGACAAAAAAAGATCCAGAGTAGACTCAATTTATTGTTGAAGACATGATTTATTTTTCTTAGGTAACATGTATGCACTGATGAATTAAATGTGGTTGCTCTTAACTTATTTTATGAAAGAATTTATGAAGGTCTATTAAAATGCCATCATGGGTGGATGCAGGTGCATATTTTTGTTACTTTTGCATCAGAGTGTTGCACTTGATTTCGTATATCACTGGAAGACACTCATTCTCATTAGATACATTTAGAAATTTCTAGATTTGTTTGCCACCATTCATGTCAATGTCATTACATGAGAACATCAAAAGGCAGTTGTGTTTTCCCATTAGAGAAAGGAAAATAATTGCCTGAGGGAGGATACAGACCAACATAGATTTGCCTATCATAACAGAGAGACATTTATAGAGGCTTTTTAATAATAGTTTCAAATTCCGTTTCAATCAACATTAAGTGGAGTGAGAAACATCCTTTTGTATTGGCTTTTGATAAAAATAAAACAAGGATTGTTGATGCAATGAACCATTAAATGGTAGCATGACACATTGGCATTTCATTTTAAACCGTGTTTATATTGTTTTAAGGTATGATGACTCTAGGTCCTACTGGTGCAGGAAAGACAAAATGCATTAATATTTTGATGAAAGCAATGACAGATTGTGGTGCTCCTCATAAAGAGATGAGAATGAACCCAAAGGCAATCACAGCTTCCCAGATGTTCGGTACCCTTGATGTTGCTACAAATGACTGGACAGATGGTATTTTCTCTACATTATGGAGAAAAACTTTAAAGGCAAAGAAGGTAATGGATATCGTATCATAATAGACATTTAATACTGTTTCCATAAGGTGTCATTACCTGTCATTTATCTGAAAGGTCTTCCATTATAAAAGCAAATGGGAATATGCAATGTTAATTTGCTTTGTGTCTGATGAGCTCAATGTGCACAAGAGTGAGAATTACATATATATCCCAGATAGCACTAGGCTTCCCAAAATTTTGAGGTTCCAGAATTAATTTAGAAAATGTTTTAAGGGGTTTGCTTCCTTCTGTAAGCAGTCCAAACACAAAAGTAAGGTGTGTTCATGTTTTGATATGAAGACAGGAAAGTCAATTTTCTCCTGTCTGGTTTTGAGTCATTGCCACTCTGTTTCACTGGTTATATTAGAATGTAAGGCTGTGGTAAGAAACCGATGTAGGCATTTTGCAATTCTCTTATCAAACCTATCAGACCTGCAGATCATATTTCACAGAATCATAGTTACACTCACATCTTCTTAACAGCCACTCAGTTCTGGCTTGGAAAATAGGATGCCTTACATGAAATACTTGGGTAACATCCCACAAGGACTGACTTTGTGCCTGTGTCTATGACTGTATTTAATGGGAAATGTTTTAATCCATCTTGATGGATGCTGAGTTGGGTGCCATACTTTTGTAGAAGAAAGATACAACTTTCTGCTCAGTACAGCGCAAATCAATTTTTGTTGCTGTTTCTTAATATCCTTTTTAGTATGACACAGGATAAAAAAGAAGAATTAAAATTACTGAGTAAATTACAAAAATTGCATTTTTATATTGCTTTTTTCCTGAGCACCAAATTATGACATTATTTATATCTAAGAGTACATTTTCTGATATTACATGAATGTGCATTTTTGGTCAATGTAAGTAAAGTTGAATGTGTGTATCTCTCCTTTTTTTTTTTTTTAGGGTGAGCATATCTGGATAGTTTTGGATGGACCTGTTGATGCAATATGGATTGAAAATTTGAACTCTGTCCTGGATGATAATAAGACCCTTACTTTGGCCAATGGAGATCGTATTCCGATGTCCCCCAATTGCAAAATTATTTTTGAACCTCACAACATTGACAATGCTTCCCCTGCAACAGTTTCTCGTAATGGGATGGTCTTCATGAGTTCTTCAGTGTTAGACTGGAAGCCTATTTTAAGGGCTTGGCTGCAGACACTACCAGATACACACTCCAATGTCCTCTGGAATTGCTTTCATGCTGTATTTCAGGTACTTAATTACCTACTTCAGAAAAAAAAATTGCATTTTTAATTCTTTTTTTTTTAATGAGGCATTGCTTCTTCCTAACTGCTCTTTCAATTATTTACATTTCTTTGTTTTTGTAATAAAGTAAAGATGAAGGATTAAAGAAAGAGAAAATTATCTCTATCATTTATAAAAGACTAAAACTATAGCAGATGAATAATCTGAATATTTTGTTTTGCCTGCATATGATAGTTGGCAATGAATTGTTAAACCTGTGGTTCTTTTATATTGCATGTTGGAAAAATAGATACTCTCTTCACTTGTGATTTTAATACTGCAATTTTAATTATTGTTAGGATACAAAAAGGAAGTGGATAAACTTCTTATTTTGTTTTAAATGTAAAGAAGTAAATTCAGAAAGAAATTGAGCTGGATTTACTCTGGTGCAACAGGAATGCATTTGATCCTTTAGTTATTTTTAAAAAGACATTCTACAATTCAAATTAATCCAGGGTAGTTGTGTGCACTGTGCTACTCTGAAGCTCTGACTATAGTTCTGAAATTCTGACTATAGTTGTCGCTTCTGATTTTATTATCCATGTTTCTATTCCAATGGAAAGTTTTGAAATGCATCTCTTTGATACATTGTCTGACTAAATTGTGTTCAATCTGTAGGTCCAAAGCAAGAATCCTGAGTGTTTTTCCCCCTCTGTTTGGCCTTACCCTATTGAATCATTAGGAAGGTTCCAGCAATATTATGGATGGTTGTACTCGATAGAGGGTGTAACAGCATATTCTCAGTAATATATTTATTCAATCACATTGAAATATTTATTTTTGCTTTTGAATTTTTTTAAAGAAATATTTATGTATTTGCAATCTTTCAGTGTTGTTATCTTCTGATTTCCTCAATATCTGTGAAATAAATGCAACTTCCAACATACCTTGGTTTTCCATCAACTTGCTCCTGCCTGTTTACTCATGTAATTGGTGTTGGATTTCACAGGGGTTTCTCCTGTAATATTTTTCATTGCTCTTGCATTTTAAAAATGCAGTTTTTAATGAACTTTGAGTGACATTTCAGAAAGCTTTTTATAGATCGTGATAAAAGCAATGATCGATATGGGTTTAGAATGCCCTGAATGTTAACAAATACCTTCTAACATCCTACTTTTCATTTCAGTGCACATTTACTTTAAAACCAATGTTTAACAAGCTATTCATTTTGTTCTACCTCCAAAACATAATGATATGACATAGTATTTACTGCAGCAGCAAGAGAAACAATTCTGATAATGAATTTTAAAATATGCTTCCAAAGTAATGTATATGTGGGTCAATTTACTGCTTCTTTGCCACAATTCTATTTATATTTTATGCTACAACTTGCTCTGAAAACATAACAACAACATTTAAAATGCCCAAGCCTGAAGCAATAGCAATAAAATCCAGAAAAATATGTATTTTATTAGATTAAGAAATGAAAATGCAGTGAAATATGAAGTTAGTTCACTGCTGAAGGCTGCATTTAGAACTATCAAAATGTAAATGAAAGCTGTCATGCTGGCAGTTTTCTTTCACTTTTAATGTGCTGTCTTTGCTTCTCAAATAATAGAGGCAATAAAAGTGATTTTACAGATAAGAGTAACACTACTTTTGTGTTCACATGGCTCTTTTTACAGTTATTATTTTGTACCACATTAAAAAAAAAGGATGAAATTCAAAAAGAAATTTTTTGAAATAAGATTAATCAACAGTGGTAGTCAAACACCAGATATAGACCTTGGTCAATTTAATGCTAGTATTAAGAAAAGCATGGATTTAAACCTCTTAAAAAGATCTGTTTTTTCAAAGAAAATTTAGATTAGAGTATAGATGGAAATATAGTAACCAAGGAGACTCAGGCTTAAGTAGACATATAGACACTTTCTGATATCAATCTAAACTCAACTAAAATAGATGTATGATAACAGCTATAATAATTCCAATTTGCTTACAAAACACTCATTTATGCTGATCAAAATAGTATTTTTCACTGAAAGTCTTCATGTTGGATAAAGTAATTGTTGGTAGGGGTGCAGCAGGTATCAGTAGTGGAGGATGAAAGAGCAGAGAATAATAGTTGTAAGTCAGTGGAAAGAATGTATTTATTCTTTTCATGTATATTTTAAATGGCACTGTAAGTCACCATTTTTGAGATATATAAAAAAAATTCAAATCAAAATACAAAAGACAAAAAGTCCAAAATCAAACCCCCAAACCCAGTCTTATTTCAATGTAAGATGATCTTAGAGTCCTTTCTATTTCCACAGGATTTTTTTTAGAACGGTGTTTGAGGGGTTGGACTTTCCCCCTCCCTTTCCCAATTCTTTCTTCTCAGCAACATTTCCTGCTTTGCAGTAATTTCAAATAAACTCCCATCCCTATAAAAAGTCTCTCTTAAATTTAGCAGCTCTATTGGCAGTTCCTGGTTTGTCAGTGATGCTGCTACCTGTAAGCAACAGAACTGCTTAGCTGATGGAAGTAATTATCTGAGACCATTTGAAAGAACTGAAATAATTAAAATAATTACCTGAGCGGTGTTATTGAGGTTGTCTGCAAAGTGTGAAGCTTAAACCAGTAATGGATGTTATGTGAATAGCATAAGTTTCAGCACTTCCATGTATTGTTTAAATGAAAAAATATTTAGTAGCAACTTAATTTTCAGATGTGACTAATCTTCTTCCTCCACATTAAATCTCACACTAATCCAATTTGTGTAAAGGCTACTACTGCCCCTGGAGCATAGAGCTGACATATAATCCAAAGAGTTTCTTACCTTTAATATTTAAATGCTGATGTTAAAATTAATATTACAAGTATTAATAACTTTCTATTACTGAGTTGTTCTTTTTGCTTGTCTAAACCCTTTGAGTGTATTACCAACTTCCTGTCCTGAAGAGTGTTCTATAGTCCAGTGAGTTCTATAGTGATTGTACTCTGTGCAAAAGAATCTTTCTTTCATACAAGTTTTTAGCATCTGTCTTTGTTTTTCAGTCTCCTTGAAAGGGATAGCAAATTTCTGATCCAAATTCTTAAAAATTTATCTATATTTGTCATGACCCAACTCATTTTTCCAATCCCCCTGTCCAAACAATTCATGCAAATTTCTGTGTTAATCCTGCATCCTTTTTTCAGCCATGTATTGTTTTAAAAACTGTAGTAGTAATAAAATACTGGCATTTATGGAACTGACTTTTTTTTCATTAACTCAAAGAAAAAGAAAACATTAAAAAACCCTTCATAAACTACAGAAATCTCACTGGAATCATAAGTACCATGAAACTAGTTCTGGTGAAAATTGGGCTCTTAGATAGTACAGAATACTTTGACGCATGAAATATCTTTATTCTGTGTGTGTCAAATCAATTTTTAAACAATTTACAGTGCCCTGTGAGACATCTAGTCTATTTTACAGATGAAGAAGCTAAATCTCAGTGAGATTTAGCTTCGAATTCTAAAAGTCTTAGATTTGAAATTCCCACACTGCTTGTGCCCTGTGGCACCCACAACTCCATGAGTTACTCAGCTGAGCACCCTATGTACCATTGGGGGTGAACTGGACATTTTTGAGGGAAAGCCACAAAAAGGCAGCATGCAGAGGTGGAAGCACTTTTGCTAGTCAGCAAGAAATAACAAAAGAAGGAGCATGATAGAGTGGGTGGTGTCTCTGCCCATGGTGGGGTGAAGGAACTAGATGACCTCTAAGGTCCCTTGCAAGCCTCGCTTTTCCATGATTCTGGGTATGCCTCAGATTGTCTTCAAAGATTGTCTTCTTAGTCCACTTATCCATAAGCCCTACTCTAGATTAAGATGCCTAAGTGAGTTTTTGATCACAATATATATATATTTGTTTTGTGTGTGTTACCTGGTGTTCTAGTGCGATGGAACTCAGGATGGGTAAAAATATTGATTCGTTGTCTGTGACAATAAATATCAGCATAGGGAACTTGGAGAACTTCAGTGGCAAAAATTAAACTGAAAAGTGAAACAATGCTGGTGAGCATGTGGGTAAACAGCTCATTGATCTTTTGAAAGTATCTAAGTAAATTGTTTGTGTCTTTGGGTGATTGAATATTTTCGTTGTCTTAGCTTTCTCCCTGACAGGACATGACATCTATAAATGGAATTCCTCCAAAATTACTATCTCCCATAGTATCCCTGTTATACTTTCACTTCCCAGAATGAGTGACCACTGTTAATTTCCAAAGATTACGAGGGCAAATGGAACCCATAGGGAGAGTATTATACTACAGATTATTGAATGAATGTGGAAGTAGGGTATAATTTACATCAGTCTGTAGTATTGTATGACAATTGATATTTTAAAATTTTGCACTGCAAATCTCAGAGAGGACTTTACCTCAATTTGCAACTTTTCTCAAGATGTTGCAAAACACTTGACAGAGGCAGACATGGTAGCCATCACTATGAAGAAACCTGAGGAAAGTCCAACTTCCACTAAAATCAATCCAAAATTTCTTTTTGGATCTTGCCAGGATTCTACAGGAAAATGAGAGTATTGGTTTCAAGAGGGACTGGTACAGTATGGTGCAGTCAGAACAGATCAGACAGATAGAAATTTATAGTGGTAAGCTTCTGCATTATATATATATGTATCATCAGTGCTTTTATCTTCATACTACAAAAATATCAGCGGTATATTAAAATCTCCAGTGGAGAGCACAAAAGGCAGGCAGATCCCTGAAGTAACTGAAAAGCATTCTTCAAATTGCTCTTCAGAAAGTTACTCTATGGAGCTCATACAAGTAGCTCTGCTGACTCTGGTACATCAAAGTTATTTTTCTAATATGCTATTGTTAGAACAAATTCACGGTCAAAGTCTGAATATTTATAAGGCCAGAAATGGGGAAAATTGTTGTTTTGAAATAAAGTTTAGAATACATTTGAAAATAAGGAATTAATATAATCTAAGAATAAGTCATACAATTGAAACTGGTAAAGAAAATCTTTAAATAATGTTTTTTTTCTTCCCAGGATGTGATGGATTTTGTTTTCTCTGCTGTGACACCAAAAATGTCGATTTTAGAATGTATGTACATCAAGCAAGCTATTGACCTCCTACAGGTAGATATGGCATCCATTTTTCTCTCTGATGCTGTGATTTGTTCTAGGAGGGCAGTAGCTCTATATTGCATCCACTTTGCAGGGTTTGCTGTCTGGCCGAGACGAGAAGCAGCTCAGTGAGGAACACATTGCTCGCTTGTTTGTTTTTGCTGTGATGTGGTCAGCTGGAGCCCTTCTGGAGCCAGATGACAAGCTGAAAATGGAGCTGTTCCTACGGAAGCACTCTGCAGTGAAGGAGCTTCCAGCTGTGAATGGAGAGGAAAGCATGTTTGAATTCGGTATCAATGCCTGTGGCCAGTGGGAGCACTGGTCAAAGAAGGTTCGTATGCTGCAACACGCTAAGCTTTCTTAATGGGTACACAAGATGTATTTGGTAAGACACATTTTATTTCAAACCCTACATAATTTGGTTAGGAAGATAAACACAACCAAATTCTCCAGAGCTTCTTTTTTTCAGCAATATTTTCCTTTTCCCCATAAATGTCTCTGGCAAAGAATAGAAACGTGCATTTGAAATTGCTTTGAAAATGAAACAGAACTGATCTTAACTCTGTCTACTGTCTATTACCTTACTCTTTAAGAAATTCCAGCACGAAAAAGCTTTTATCAGGTGCTGGAGGAATGAAAATATCCTGTTAGCCTAACACCCTTTTAGAAAAGCATGGCAAGATACTGATTGATTACGAAAGGCTACTTGGCTTTCAGGAACAAAAATTTTGCTGCTGTAAAATTTATAAAGTAGATTTGATTTTGTGTTCTGATGCAAAGTGATTGTGTGGGCAGGTAGGAATTCTCAAACTTTTTGCACATCTTTCTTATGCAGGTCCCTGAATATATTTATCCTAAGGATTCAGTACCAGAATATACTTCCATTCTAGTTCCAAATGTAGACAGTGTCCGAACAGACTTTCTAATGCACACTATCATGAGGCAAGGAAAAGCTGTTTTGCTAATTGGGGAACAAGGAACGGCAAAAACCGTTATGATTAAGGTAGGTGGAATGGAAAAATATATGTAATATATTAGTACAATAACATTGTAATAATTGATATTGGCACAAATGTTATGTTGTAGTTAAGAATAGTTTGATTTTTCTTCAGAGTACATACTAGCATTCCTACTGAGGCATTTTGCCAGTACTCACATGGACTACAAGCAAAAAACCCCAAGTCTCTACACTTTAGTATAAAGGTTTCTTTTAAACTTTGCTAACTGTGACCTTGAGGTCAGATGATAAATCCTTTCATATGCTTTCTTTTCTTTTGAGTAGTCTAATGGAAGATTTTGCTAAGAAAATGTTGACTATTGGAGGACTTTTTATTTTCCTGTGCTTTATCAGTGATGCCATGTGTGAACTGATCTTTTGTACACCCATGTTGCACAGCCTTTCTTCAAAAGCCAAAGAGAGACAAATAACTTCTTTCTTTAGTAAGGGTGGTTTTCAGATGGTAAATTTACTGTTTATTATCTGTTCTCTCAATTTCTTCACTGAAAATGTCATGTTCTTTCTCTAGAAGGAAATAACAACAGGATTGCTATTAAATTAACAAATACATGCTTTCTGTATTACAAAATAGTGCCGGTTAATCATATGACACAAAAAAATTAATAACTTAATACAGAAAAGTCAATAATCAAGAGGCTGAACAAACCCAGATGTCATACCAAACTTGGCATCCCTTATTTAAAAAAAAATGGAAGCATAATGTTTTTCAGCAGGGTTTCTGTGCTTTTCAGAGGAGTGTGTGGATTCTTTGATCAATGAGAGGTAGCTAAATAAGACTAATCTACTGTTGGGGCAGCTGAATTGGCTATACAGGCATCTGTACCTCCACTGGAGAATTTACAGAGGTCTTGAAATGGAAAATGGCTGAAAAACACTGGCCTAAATTGACCTTTGGCTTTCTTAAAATCTGGAGCCATTTTCTGTGCCCTGGCCATGTGCTCTCTGAGCCCTGACAGAGAGCGAGCTGTACCCGTGCCAGCAGCCATTAATACTTTTTTTTCAGCATAGCTGTCGATGCCAACAGGCATGCCGGTGTAGTGTCAGCTTCTGCTCCTGGCACCAGCTGGAGAACTATTTTAGCAGAGTGAAGAGGTGGGGTCTGGGTGGTGGTCTTGATATTCCACATACTGGATTTTGTCCAGCATTCAGCTGCCATTCCTGTCTCTAAAAATAATTGGAACTGATTCTTGGGAGTTGCTTACACTGAGTCTATGCTATAGAGCAGAGTATGTTCCTTACACAAGGGAGCATAATGCCAGCAGATATTTGATCTCATGTAAGGTTAGGAGTGAGTGCTAACTGCCTTCACAACTGTTCCCCTTCTGCTTTCATCTTCTGTAGACTTTGGCTTTACTACACCTTGTGGAAATTTCCAGATATAAACAGTTCATTTCATGAAAAAGTAAAAGAGTCTTAATACAGACCACTTCAGGTAGTAATCTGAATTAATCTGAATAACCTTCAGGGTTGAGTAAAGCATCAGTATAAATCAACATAAAGAACTTATAATGGGATGGTTTTTAAAGACCTTTATTCTCTGTACTACTAATTCAAGAATTGCAAAAAATTTCAAAAAGTAATATTACACTGGCAAAGGACAGTTGAAAATTCTCTGGCAGTTTAACTAACAAAAGTAATCCTATTCAATACCCTCTTCTTTTTCAAAGATAGTTCTCATTTCTGTACTGTGCAATATTACTGTCACAATGCAAACATTCTGAAATACCATAACGAATAAAACACAAACATGTTTTTTGAATGGTTGAGAATTGCTAGTTGCAGTTTGTTGGCCTCAGCCAGCTGCAAGACCCATACCCAGATGCTGATTCCCTCCCCTTCCTCAACAGCACAGGGGTTGAGATAAAGACAAGGAGATCCTCAACTCAGCAAATACTGCCATGGGAAAAAACATTTAACTTGGAAAACACTTTTAAAATTTATTTCTAATTAAAAATAGAATTGGATGGTGAAAAACAAATACTGAAAACACCCTCTTCTCACCCCTCTCTTCTTATCAGGCTCACCTTCAGTCCTTCATCCCTGACTCCTCTCCCTCCTCCCTGGCCAGCAATGCAGGGGGATGAGCAATGGGGGCTGTGGCCAGTCCACAAAGCTCCACTCTGCCTCTCCTTCCTCCTCCTGTTGCTCCCTCTTCCCACATGGGATACAGTTCTTACCAGGGCTGCAGTTCTTCATGGACTATTCCACCGTGGGTCTTTCATGGGGTCACAAGTCCTGCCAGCGAACTTGCTCCAGCATGGCCTTCTCTTTCCATGGGTCTGCAGGTCCTGCCAGGAGCTCCAGCATGGGCTTCCCACAGGGACACAGCCTCTTTTAGGTATCCAGCTGCTCCAGCGTGAGGTCCTCCATGGGCTGCAGGTCTGTTCCACTGTGAACCTCCATGGAATGCAGGGGGACAACCTGCTTCACCACGGTCTGCACCGCAGGCTGCAGGGGAGTCTGTGCTGGAGCACCTCCTGCCCCTCTTTCTGCTCTCACTTTGGTGTCTGCAGGGCTCATTTGCTCACATTTTTTCGCACTTCTCTCTCAACTGCCAGGCAGCATTTTGCCCTTCCTGGCACAGGCTGAATGTCTCTAGTGGGTCTGCTGGAGGTGGCTGGAAGTGGCTGTGTCTGGCATGGGAAAGTCATGTCCTCTTCTTGCCAGGGGCTACCCCACAGCCCCACTTCCAATACCTGGGCACCTGCACCTGGCACATGAGCTTTGTACAAATTGTTGGAGCCCTGAGGAAGCGTCTGAGCACTGACCTGCACCAACCCCTCAGCTCTGAAGAATACACACCAAAGACAGGACTGTTGCACGTACATTGCATGTGTGGGTTGTCATTTATGTGAGGTCTGAAAAAAACCTATTTCCAAAGGGCACCTTTTCTTAAGCTGCTATCACTGTATCAAGAAAATTGACAACATTCATCAAAATATTTTGAGGGGATCTGTCTGTATCTTCCTTTCTGTTGTCACACAGAGTGTATGTCTCACTGGAGTTGTTCTTAGAGCACTTCATCAGCAATGATATAGATTTATTTTTCTGAGGTACCAAAATGGGAACATTTCTAGTCAACCCTCTTATACAGATAAGAATTTAATGATATTCAACTTTGCCATCATTGCAGAAGAATCAAATCTTTAGAAATAAATTATGTTGGAAATATGGAATTTTTAGTACTATTCCTAAGCTCTTGGACTTTTCCTAAACAAAATATTTCCTATGCTATATATATATGTGTATATATATATATATATATATATGTATGTCCCTTGGTGTGACTCCAGGGTTACATATTTTTATTATAAAATCTCACTAAATATGAAACGTGAAACTGTTGCTTTGGGGCATCCTCAGCAGCTGTGGGAATTGTACATATTCATAAAATTCAAGGATTACTTTCTTCATTCAGAAAGATAGCTATCAATAAGTGTGATGTAGCTCAGTTTAATTTTACACTGCCATTCCTTTACACTGCTTTTGTTTTAAGAGTTTTGGTGTTGTAATGTTAACATGAAAATAGATTTGGTTTTTCTCTTGTTCTTGCAGTCTGGTGTAATAGATCATCACTAACAGCTTAAATTTAGAAAAACCCTGACAATTGCTAATGCAAAGTTTATTTGCATAATGAGTTGGCATACATCTACTTGTTGTAATATTTAATGACGTGTATTAGGAGCTTATAAATTTTAATACTTAAAAATTTTATGCAAAACATTAACTGACTGAATTTCAAGTTGCAGATGGTGTATTTATCTTAAATAAACTGTGTTTGGAGATTCTGAAGTTAATAGCAGGACTGAGATTTTTGCAGGGTTGCTGAGCATCTGCATCTCATTTTGTCTTAATTCACCTGGAGTTACTGGTGCGCTTGACTTAAAAGTGGTTTATCTTGCAGAATTACACAAGCAAGTATGATCCCGATGTTCACTTGACCAAACGCCTAAACTTTTCTTCTGCAACTCTGCCACATATGTTCCAGAGGAGCATAGAAAGTTACATAGGCAAAAGAATGGGTGCTACACATGGTCCTCCAGCAGGGAAGAGAATGACTGTCTTTATTGATGACATCAACATGCCTCTGATTAATGAATGGGGTGATCAGGTAAAAGGAAAATATTAACATTTGGGAGTTGGTGGTCTTACCATTGTTGCTGATGGAAATACTGATCTCTGGGTTGAAAAAATGGGACAGGTTAGAAAAAAGGTATCATATTATGGATTAGAACAAGTATGTTTACTAAAACTAATTTCCTGAAGCCACTTTCAGACATGACTAATATGTTGTCAGTCCCAAAAGATCAAGGACAGTGTCAAGCCAGTGACTGCCATTGGTGCAATCATTGTAGTATATTAACCTTTTGGTTTGGTTGCATACAAAGCTAGTAGGATTTCCAAACCAGCAGTCCTGAGAACCAGTCTGGGAAAGGAAGCATGCAAAACCAAGAAACACTCAGAGATTTTTCTTTGATCTGCTCTGGGCTTTAAATTGCTGTTACTATTATGTGAAATCTAAGCTGATTTTGAGTCTAAAGAACAAGACATAGGAGAAGTGGCTGTGAAAACTAGGGTTGTTGAGCCTTGAATAAAGAAGGCTCAGGGATGATCTTATTGCTCTCTACAACTACCTGAAAAGAGGTCGTAGTGAGGTCTGTGTTGACAGGACAAGGGGAAATGGCTTCAAGCTGTACCTGGGGAGGTTTACATTGAATATTAGGGAAAAATTTCTTCACCAAAATGGTTGTTGAGCCCTGGGACAGATTGCCCCAGGAAGTGGTGGAACTACCATCCCTGGAGGAATTGAAGAGAGGTGTAGATATGGCACCTGGAGACATGACTTAGTGGTGGATTTGGCAGTACTGGTTTAATGGTTAGACTCAAGGATCAAAAAGGTCCTTTCCAACCTAAACAATGCTATGATCGCAGTTGACATTGAAGACTAGCAAGATTATACTTACAGACCTATACTCTGAAAATCTGACTTAAATTAAAAAAAGAATTCTTCTCAGAAAAAGCAATTTCCCTGCTTCCAGTATAGCTCTGTAATCCTGTTCTCTCTCTGCCTCTGTACAAGTGGATGTTTGACTACATTTTGTGCTAAATTAACCATTCTTTGTCACTATCTAGGCACCTGTGTCAATCTGAACATATAATCTGGATTGAAAATTGAAAGAGCTGGTTTTTCTTAAATTGAAATTATGCAAATACATTTGAATGTCTGACTTCATGTCCACAGCTACTTAGCACATGAAGCTTCCATGCAGCCAATGCACTGCACCTGAGTGCTTGGAGGCCATGTTGCATGTTGACAACCCTGAAACATTTAACTCCTCCATTCCTTTTTTTTTTGTTTTCGGTTATATTTAGATCACTAATGAGATTGTAAGACAGCTGATGGAACAGAAAGGTTTCTACAGTTTGGAGAAGCCAGGGGAATTCATGAATGTGGTTGACATCCAGTTTGTAGCTGCTATGATTCACCCTGGGGGAGGTCGGAATGACATCCCACAGCGCCTGAAACGCCAGTTCACCATCTTCAACTGCACTCTGCCTTCTACTTCCTCTATTGATAAGATATTTCAAACAATAGCTGAAGGCTATTTCTGTGAACAACGACATTTTCCCACAGAAATATGTAAACTGGCTTCAGCACTAGTATCTACAAGTCGAAAGGTTTGGCAAATGACAAAAGCAAAGGTAAAATTACATCTATTAAGCCCTTGAAACATCGGATCCAGACCTTTTGTACTGTTGTGTGTGTTCGTAGTTCATATTGTGAAACTGCGACCTGTGTATGTAACTGCTGGCTGATGGCTCTGTTCTGAATTGGTTGCTCTCAGCACTGAGGTACTGATGAAAATCCTAATCACATGCAGTGTCTTCTGTAAATGATATAAGGTTCACATTATATACATATAATATAGTAAGCATAGCTGATAGGAAGATTGAGAGATCTTCCAGTTGAGAAAATGTTGAGAGCACAAGGAACTAGAAATTAAAAATTAGATAGGAATCATCTATAAAGCTGTTTGGGATTGTGAGAAACTTTAAAGATCTGAATTAAAGGAAAGTAGTCAAATTTGGCAGAGAGGGAATCAGTTCAAAACAAATAAAATCTGTTATTTAGTAATTTATAAATATTTATTTTTAAATTTCAAACAGACTGTTAAAAACATTTGACTGCAATTCCTGGGCAAATTTTGCTTTGAAAGAGACAAAAAATATTAGGTATGGAATGAAATTTGAAAAGAAAAAAATTACAGCATAGAAATATGTGTCATATTTGTTCTTCTGAGAAAAGGTAGAGGAGAGTGGTGGAAATATAGAGATTTGTTAAATTCTAGTCCAGAAAAGGTTGGTCAGAATTTCACAGGAAACTGACTGTAGACCTAAACTTGGTTTACGCAGAGATACAGAGGGACTTCTAGTGAAACTATTAACTAGTCAATATTGACCAATATATTCAACAGAACTGGTGCTTATTACTACTAATTTAACTTCCTTTCCTGGAGAAAATGCAGCTTTTGCTAGGTTGTAAATATTTTCCCAAATCTTATCTTTTGTTTTCTTTTGTTTTCTTTTGTTTTCTTTTGTTTTCTTTTGTCTTCTCTTCTCTTCTCTTCTCTTCTCTTCTCTTCTCTTCTCTTCTCTTCTCTTCTCTTCTCTTCTCTTCTCTTCTCTCTTTCCCTTTTCCTTATGAACCTTTCCTCAGATATTCTTGGAAAGGACAAAAAGAGAGTAACAGAAATGATCTGGATAAAAAGGCAGGAGGAACACCACAGGATAAGCAGTATTGACATTTTTACTGTGGTCTTCAGTGCCATCATTAACTAATCTATCTTGGCTACCATTCAATGCATGTTCCTGGGACTCAAAACGTTCAAAGAAACTCAAATGAAATCTATGTGAAATTAAAGAACTGGTCATCGCTACTGTCATTTCTCCATTTTACGCCCACCTCTTAAACCTCAAGCATATATTTCTGCTTTAATGCAAGACTGAAGTTTGTGAAAATACCCACATTCACTTAATAATAAGTAGAAAATATTTTCATTTAGCAGTTATCTGAATATAGCTCATGGCATTATTTTGTAGATGTTACCAACTCCAGCTAAATTTCATTACATCTTCAATTTACGAGACCTCAGTCGTATTTGGCAAGGAATACTTACAGTTACTTCTGATGTCTGCCAGAGCATCAGTGTTTTGGTAGCCTTGTTCCAACATGAATGCAGACGTGTTATTGCAGATAGGTTCATCAGCCAAAGGGATAAAGACTGGTTTGAAGATATGATGAGGAAGGTAAGCAAATAGTATTTTAATATTTGCCACAGAAAGAGGCCAATGACATATTTCATTACTAAAGCAATCCTTAATGTATTGTTGCAGATTGTTTCTGAGGAACACAGTCCAAATCTGTTTGGAGGTAAATGCGCAGAATTGTACTTTGTGGATTTCTTGCGTGATGTCCCAGAGACTGCTGGAGATGAACCTGATGATGCAGATTTGAATGCTCCAAAAATTTATGAGCCTATACCATCTTTGGATTACTTGGCTGAAAGATTACGGATATTCATGCAACAGTACAATGAAACTGTCAGAGGGTCAAAGATGGATTTGGTATTTTTCAAGGTATTGCTGCTTTTAACTGTATTAATACAGAAAGTGCCTGGTCTTTTGCACTTGTTGATACATAGATCTTGTATGTTTCTATCACATTATTTTGGAGATAGCCCAGAACAACTAGTTTGTTAATACACTGCACACTGTGAATGTCATCTTGCTTTCCTAAAAGTTCCCTCCTCCTCGAAGGTCTTGATGCATAATGCTTTCTTCAACTTTAGACTGGGTGGTTTGATAGAATTTTAGGGCATTTCAGATTAATTCTCGCTCTAAGATAACTACAGCAGTTGAATAACAAATGCCTATAGTGCATTTGTATTTTACTTTTGTCAGTCTGTTTAGAGAGCTTTGTCAGGTAAAAGGTTGGGGGAGTCCTTTCTGCTTTTCCTTCTGTCCCCTAAGGGGCATGCCCTCAGCTCTGCTGATGACTAACTGTGCATATGACATTGCTTCATACAAGCTTGATACAAGGACATTTCTCTTGGGCTAGCCCTGCTGCCGACAGAATTCAGGGGGAAATCTGTTGGTTTTGATGAGTACAGGATTGAGTTTTTGGCATAGGCTCTAGAGAAGCCATCCAGCTGTTGGGAAGCAGTTGCTTGGTTAGATGCTTCTAGTTGATTATAGAGTGCATTATTTTTGCATCTCTTCATCCCCTTTTCTCTCAATACACAGGATGCAATCATCCATTTGATTAAAATATCACGGATTATTCGTACTCCACAAGGAAATGCATTGTTGGTGGGTGTGGGTGGATCTGGAAAACAGAGTCTGACCAGACTAGCATCATACATTGCTGGATACAAGAGCTTTCAGATTACTTTAACAAGGTAACACAATGCAGTGTACATGGACATTTGCTCCTTAATTTGCCATAGAAATGAACCCCTCACAATCTACTTAAGGAAATGCCAATCTCCCAAACATTTTATCCCTCATTGTAAACTACATTTTGGTCAAAAGTAACTGTGCAAATGCACAGTCCATACGTGGCAGATCCTGGATCTTTGTTTTGTTGACTTTATGCTATTGAAAAAAAATATGTCTTTCATTCAGCATTTGAGTCTGCAATGCACCTTTGTGAAATCACACTGAAATACAATTTTGCACTAAAAATAACAGGGAATCATCTACTGGTATATGCTGCATAGTAGGCAAATGCTGATGGTCAGGGGAAATTGTAAGTTTTTCCATAGATCCTTATGTGGCCAAAATGTATTATGACAATTTCTGTCAATGAATTAATATTTTGTAGCGCTGGAGTTCTGTAATTTATGGAAATTTGAAGTGAAAGGGAGTAGCTACTGCCTTCCTTCTGTTTCTCTTTTGATGTAGGTTTTATAGGGGTAAGCAATGAAGACCAGCAGAGTATGTTCCCCTTTGCAAACTATTTAACATGCTGAGAAATATTCTTTAGAGAGAGACGTATCAGGTCTATGAATAATGTTATGAGGCTTCTGATGAAAGCAAAGATAAAGAAAGACATATCATAATCTCTTCCTGTGTCCCAGAAGCAGAAGAAAGGAACACTGAGACTAAAAAAGAGGAGGGAAAGAAAAAATCCAAAGTGATAGAACAGAATCCCTAGATTTCCAAGATTAATAAGGCAAATATTAATAATGGCAATAAATATGGAGAGGGGAAGAATGAAATTAGCAGTGAAGAGTGGATGCTGGCTCATGTTTTGTCTCTAAGTATCATTTCCCATTGCTGGTGTTAGATTATTGAACCAGATACACTGTTATTTGGACTTAGTGGAGAAATTCTTATGTTCCTATCAGAATACCACAAATCACTGTAATAACTGTAACTGTCACATGCAAACTGAAGAGTTGGATTGTTTTACCAGCTCTGCAGTGCTTGCTTTATGGGTATTTACAGACCAGAAATAAGATAGAACTGGACGAGAACTGGGACACTTCCTGTGTGGCATATTTAATATGTGAAGAATGGGTTGTGTGTATATTGCACAAATTACTTATGACTTTCAATAGATTCTTGGAAATAAGAGACTGATTACAAAGAAAAGAGGTTCTTAATTTCAGCTTTAATTGGCTAAGGACAAAATCTGCCATTTTATTAACCTTACTTTACATCATTTTATATTGCGCAATCTGAAATCTGTAGCTGAATTTGTGTGGACTTCATCTGAATCTTATCTGTGTGCACCAGCTATAAGACACATAACAACAGAACCAATCATGGTCTCCATTTGCAGAAGAGCTGATCAGCCCAAGTGATAATGTTCAAATATAATTTCTGGGGCTTAATTTTAGTTAAACCATATAACACAATAAACCCCTCAGTTTTGTTCTTTCTTGTCTCTTAATGATTTCCTTTAACCTGCTCTCAGTATCTTCAGAAGATAATCCAGCTGTATTTATGTAATGGTTACAGGTATCAGAACCTACTTGACAACTTAATCCAGCTCCATTTACCTACATTTCTAATAAAGAATTTACATCTGCAAACCATGGGGATACAAAACAGCATCATAATTGCCTTAGATATAGTATTGCTCTCACCATACTTTTTTCCAGCACATTATATTGTTGACTTCACCTCATTTCACATGATTTATGTTACTGATCATTCACTTTGGGAAACTGTTTAAGAAAAAAACCCTAAAAAATATAACCAGGAGCTATGATATTCATTTCTTATCTAGATTTTTTTTTTTCTGCCTTAAGGAAGCTGATCCAGATGATACATATCACCTAAGATGATCTGTCATTTTTGTTCTCTCTTTCCTTAACCCTCTTCTATTCCAGAACATATGCCACCAGCAACCTTTTGGATGATCTGAAAATGTTGTACCGCACTGCTGGGCAAGAAGGAAAGGGTGTTGTCTTTATATTCACAGACAATGAAGTCAGAGATGAATCTTTTCTTGAGTACATGAACAATGTTTTGGCTTCAGGAGAAGTCTCAAATCTTTTTGCACGAGATGAAATAGGTGAAATCACACAAGACCTGATTCCAGCAATGAAGAAGGAGTACCCAAGGCTTAGTCCCACTGGCGAAAATCTTTATAGTTACTTTCTTGCTCGAGTTCGGAATAACCTGCATGTGGTTCTTTGTTTTTCTCCTGTTGGGGAAAAATTCAGAACTCGTGCACTCAAATTTCCAGGTCTGATTTCAGGCTGTACCATGGACTGGTTCCAGCATTGGCCTAAAGATGCTCTTGTAGCAGTTGCACAGCATTTTTTAGCTTCTTACCATATTGAGTGTACAGATGAAGTCAAACAGAGTGTTGTTAACACCATGGGAACAATTCAAGATATTGTAGCTGAAAAATGTGTTGAATACTTTGAACGATACAGGAGACGAACTTTTGTGACACCAAAATCTTACCTGTCTTTCATTGGAAGCTACAAAGCTATTTACAAAGAGAAGTTTGCCAGTCTAGGAAGTTTGTCTGAACGCATGAGAACAGGTATTGTAAAAGCTGTTTGATTTTTGTTCGTTTCTTTGTTTTTAAAAGGGTGAGAAGAATCTAAATAAAAGGATGTAAAAGTATGGATTTAAATTTTGAACTCACTTTCATTTGGAAGCAGACTCATATACTCTCATCTGTGTTGTGTATGATTGCAAAATACGACTGCAGGGGTTTTGTTTCAATTAATTTTATGAATGTGCAGATCAGAGAGGAGTTTTGGAAATAGTATTAGTTAGCAGTTAAAATACCTGAAACTCCTGCTTTGACATGTATGTATGCCAAGGAACTACTGAGATCCTAGTTTCCACATGTAAGCATGCCAAAAGTAAATCAGAGAAAAAGTAAGTAGATGTTCATATTCAGTCCCTCTGAAGAATTTTGTAAAGAAACACGTATATGCCAAAGGTAAAATTTCAAAAATACTGCTCTGCACATGGTCACACATGGTGAACAATTAAAGAGTCTCCAAAACTGAATGCTATTTGGAAGTGAATGTGAACTTAAACTGCTTCTTCTCCCACCACTGATGATTTCAGACCTGACCTATGTACACATATGGCCAAAGGTAAAGTGTGGCTGGCTGTCTCGAAGACCAAATGTGGGATTTTTTAGTTAGAAAGATATATATGATGCATTTACATTTAGATGCATGCATTTATTATATGTGAGGATGTTTACTCTTAAGAGATTTTCTCATAATTTGTTCAAATTATTGGAGCATTGTATTGCTTAAGAATCTGTAGGTTTTTTCACCCCCATCTCATCTGGACCTTCATGTAATGTTGAATTTAGAAGCTCAGCCTACTCTCCTTGTGTCTTCTCTTTCATTGCCAGGTTCCTCCTCTTTGTTTCATACAGAATACAGCCTAGTACTTTTTACGTTCTTATGGATTTCAAAAATTTCACACACAATTCTTAAGAGTGTCATTCACTATGTGAATTTTTTTGAGCATGTGTGTTAATATTTAGTCTCCTTCTCATGTATGAGAACATAAGCAAGTGATCAAGTGATAGAGTCTGAAGGCTTTTACGCATAAAAAAGAAAAAATTCCCTTGCTTAATTCTGGTGTTCAACTGATAGGATCACTCACTGGTGTTCCTAAATATGAATCTGAGCAACTTATTTTGAATATCCACATTGCTTCAGTGAGGTTAGTCTCTCCATAGATCTTCCTGTTGCTAAAAAGGAATTTGTCCACCACAGGTCTTGCAAAACTGATGGAAGCTGAGGTTTCTGTAAATCAACTCTCCGAAGAGTTGGTTATGAAGGAGAAAGATTTGGCGATAGCTTCAAAAAAAGCTGATGAAGTTTTATTGGAAGTAACTATGAAAGCCCATGCTGCAGAAAAAGTTAAAATGCAGGTGCAAACAGTAAAAGACAAGGCTCAGGCTATTGTGGATGACATTGCCATTGATAAAGCAGCAGCAGAAGAGAAGCTTGAAGCTGCAAGACCTGCACTGGAAGAAGCCAAGGCAGCCCTGCAGGTCAGAAGCAAATATAATCTGAACATGCGTGTAGTTAATGATTATTAGGTGCAATAATATGGCTTGTGCTTCTAACTTGGGGGGAAAAAAAAGAGGATTGAGAGAACTGGCACTGGCCTGGAAATCCTTGTAAAAAAACCCTGAAAACTAAAGAGAGGAAGAGTTAAGGTGGGCAGTACTCCACTGTCAGGTAATAAAGCAGTCATAGAGTGGGAATACCTTTAGGTACTTTCTGCAGTAGTGCTTCTGAGTGACCTGCAAACCTGCAGCAATTGCATTACATATACAGTCCTCCTAAAAGAACATCATTCTTTGCAACTGAGTGACTGCCTGTATAAATGGACTATTTTCTTCTATAATTTTTCAGACAATAAAACCTTCGGACATTGCAACTGTTCGCAAACTGGGTAAACCTCCTCACCTGATAATGCGGATCATGGACTGTGTGCTGCTTTTATTCCAAAGGAAAATAGACTCAGTGACACTAGATCACGAACACCCAGGTGTGAAGCCATCATGGACTGAGGCTCAGAAGCTAATGAGTAATTCAGGATTTCTTAGCATGTTGCTTACTTTTCAGAAGGTAAGTAATTAATAGGGGCATTACTGCTTCAATAACAACCTTCAGAGTTCACATGAAAGTGTCTTCTACCAGCAAAGGCAGTTTGAAACAGTTTTGTCTATCTATAGTTGTAGATACTCTGTGACTTTATTCTTCTTCATTTTCATGGTTCATTATCTCAGTAATTTTTCTCCTCGGCCACGCAGTGGCTTCTATTAGACAGAAGTATCCCAAGCACTAGACCAAATCTTGAGATGCCTAATGTTATCTTATTCAGGTAGTTCCTGCTTTTAAGTAGGAATTTGCCTTAGAAGGACCCACTCTCGGTTTTTCAAACGGCTCACCTTCCCCACTGCTACCAGACCTGTTTGCCTGTAAGGCACTTTACAGTTCTGTCTCTGGTTTGCTAGGGAGCTAGCAGGAAATAAGAAGAAAATAAGCAGGAAATATACTGACATCATTTGAGAACTAAGCTGCTGGAGTGTTTTTGTTGTGAAGATCATTCTCACTATCCCCAGGAGCCAGTTCTCCCAGAGAGCCATATTGTGGAAACTTGCACTGCCTCTGTAGACAGTTTCTTCCTGGGGCTGTAAGTCCGGTCACTTTTCCAAGTGCTATCTTCACTAAACAGAAAGAGGAAATTAGTTTTAAGATAGCAAGGACTAATTTTGCACTCCTTACTCAAGCTTCTGTCTAATGAGGCTTCCAGTTTTGGCACTTATTAATAGTGTATGTATTCCTGCTGGTAGTTAGCAACACATTCAACTCAGAGGAGTCAGAACAAATTCTTGGGACTGAGTTCTTGCAGGAAGTGATACTGATGAATGTGGGGTAGAATACTGGACTACTTCAATCCGTGATGAGGTCCTTCACATGCTGTCCTCCTGCCCCATTTCTCATTTTGAGTAGACATGACAAGAAAGCTCATTGTGTCTGGAGTTCTGAGTAGACTGCACCAGTTACTTGTTTGTGAGATTTTTGTTCTTTCCTAATATTTTTTAGGCAATGAAAATTATGGATGAAGTAGTTTCTTGAGTTTAAAATTAATTACATAAAAGGAAAAGCATGACATTTTCCAAGCTTTTGAACAGAGATTTAGTCCGCTGCTGATTGATCTTTGCCTCACCTTTGCCAGCTTGTTAGTGCATAATTTTGAGCAGGAGAACAAAAAAGTCAAAATGTTTGTCCAGCACTATTTTACGTTTTAGCAAATGATCATAGTGTGAACATCACCATGGCTGATCTTGGGAATGACATAGCGAATGTCTTTTTTATTAGAGTAGCTAAGGATCACACAAGTACAAGGCAGTACTTTCTGCTATGCAGAAAAACAAGAAAAGGGTAAATTGCTTGACGGTATGAATAGTGGATGATTTTCAGATGCATTAAAAGAAAGGCATTAATACATTGCCAATAAAAGGGAAGATTCTTAACATGTCTATTGTTAAGCAGTCATTTTTAGCCTGTATAAGCTCTTCTACTCTCTACCTTTCTTGAGGAGATGAATTCCATTTTCTTCTGACACTTACATAATTATAGATTAACCACCATCATCAAAGATCTGGCTTTTCATGTTCTCAGCAGATTGTGAAAGGCAGGGGGGGAAACTGGGATTAGAATAACAGCTGAAAGAAATCTCTTTTATGGTTAAGGAGAAGGGTTAGCTTCAGTGAAGTGAAGACTGTGCCTTGCAGTTTTACCCTTTTCCTTCTGAAAGCTGCATGTTTGGTTCCTTTAGCTGTGTTCACACAAGTGCCTGTCTGACGCCATGGTGAGCTTGTTTATGGAACTAGACTAGAAGAAAATTCACCAGTAGTTTGCTTACTTATATTTCTGTCATAGCAGTTTCCAAACTAGATCACTGAGCATTGGTGAGGATATTAAAGATGGGGCAAGGACATCTGGTTGAGAGGGGGAAAGGGAAGAAAGTGCAGTGTTGTAGCAGCAATAACTTAGAACAGCTTAAATTGTCATGGATCTATGAGCACTAGTAGTGTCTGTATATCTTATGTGTCAAACAGGGATATTAAATGCCAACTCAAGTCAATCTGTTGCAATGAAAGTAGGAGTTATTTTCACGAGTTCACAAAAACTACTAATCTGTCCTTTATAAGAGTGAAAGACAACAGTGTTGCTTTGTTAATTTATTCTGCAAGGAGTGATAGCCCCATGGTTTTAAAAATAAAAATGTTTCTGTGAAGCAGACCTTATTTGAACACCCATTTAAAAAAATAATTTTTCCTTTCCATTGACTAGGACTCAATTACAGAAGAAATTGTGGAGCTATTAGAGCCTTATTTGGATATGGAGGACTATAATCTTGAGACTGCTAAAAAAGTGTGTGGAAATGTAGCGGGACTTTGCTCATGGACACAAGCAATGGCTTACTTCTACAGTGTTAATAAAGAAGTTCTTCCTCTTAAGGTATTTTATGTTGATCATTTTATTTTTTTGGGAGATGAATATAGTCAAGCGGAAAAAACCGTTGTGTTATTTTGGCTAAAAAAGAGATTATTGTTTCTTCATACCCAGTTTTGAAGTCAAGCGCATAGGGGTTTAATATGTCCTGGCAATTTTTATCCCTTACACACAGCTACCCTGTGGTACAGTTGTTACTTGTGTCAACCCAGTAAGTGTTCAGTGGGCTCTTTACAGAGCCTGTCTAGCAGTACGTGGGAGATAATGATACTTTCTCTGCCCTCAGAGTGGGTGCCAGGCACTATGGCTTCAACAAAACTCAGTCCTACTGGCCCAGGAAGGAACCTACTCATTGTGGTCATGATACAATCTAGGAGAGGAGAGGAGACACCAATCTTGGCACAAAAGCATTCTTTAAGGAATTCAGCTGGAATTCATCTCCCTAAAAAAAGTTTGGAGTTTCAAACTGCTATATGCAAGTGTACATATAAAATAAAGAAAGCAGTTGCAAGGTATAGAACTGAAATATTGAACTGAAGTAGAAAGGGATCAGCCACTATTGTGTGCATTCCTACAGATAGCTTTATTGTCTTGGAAATGTTCCATTTATGAGCATATTGAAAAAAAAAAAAGGGATTTTGCATAATTATATAATGATTTATAGTCATTGCTCCTACAGTGAGTTTTATGGCTCTTTTCTGAAGAAATGCATCCAATCAGTTATGCTTCCACTGCACTCGTGTTTGGTTTCTTATTGAATAAGCCACTGTATCAATGGTGCAGTCAAAACTCTTGGCATAATCTTTTAGTATACCTAGACAGATCTGATTCAAATATGTTAAAAGCATATTTTTTCCATTCAAGTGACTCAAGAGAATGCTATATTTTTTTGCTATATAAGTAGCTATTTCCTTTTCAAATAATGGGATGTTCACTAATGAAAACAGAATTTGAAATGTTACTATTGAGACCTATAAAAGGGAGCGAGACCTGGGGGAAATAGTGCCTTTATATGCAAATGCAACCCTGAAAGTTGGAAATGTGCTCTTGTAGCTTTTATTTGAATATATGATTTAGGATTACATATAAATTTAGCTTTGTGTTCAGGTACTTGCATTCTTGTCACACTGTAACTGACAAAAAATGAAGCATATTTCTGGGCAAAGTGGTGCCTATTGTCAGGTATAGCAACAGTCACAAATATTTTAGAAACTGAAGATGATGGAGGGAGGAAGTGTTTAAAGTATGCAGGAGATACTGCAGGAAGCAGTGGAGTGATGCTAAGAATATAATTGAAAATAAATGTACAATTAAAATAAAAGTTTAATTGTATAAACTTTGCATAAAGTACTAGCCCAGGCTAATTCATCCAGTGCTAAAAGCAGGTTTACTGTATGAATTAATCAAGCTGCTTTATCCTAACTGCTGTTCTAGGATATAAATCCTCTTCAACACCTGCAAAATCGATTCAATATATTTTTAAATTGCATCTTAAGTGAGACTCATTGCCTCATTTATCTTAAATATGACAACCTGTGAAAACTAATTAATACTGACTTATATTTTAGTAAATACAGTGTGCAAAAATTACCTAATTCCTAGGGATGGATACTGGCATTCTTTAGATATGTGACCTGTAGCCTAAGGGTCATTAGCTGGACTTCCCTGTAGCCCTTCAATGTGAGGATGAGCTGTTCCTCCCCAGATTGCTCCCTAGTAAACCAGCATGCTGCATTAACCTGGGAATTTTAAACACCATCTGCTCCTTATCTGTTAGTTGAAGAATGTAAGAGCAGAGTGGAGAGCCCTGACTTTTGCTGTGATACTATTAGCCTCCAATTAAAATACTGTGTATAGGAGTATAATTTCCCTTAAGGATGTCTCCAGTGACTTTAATTAAGTTCTCCTTGGGCTCTTTTGGTGATCAAGGGAAGTTTGTTTACAATTTATAAATTCTGTTTGATACTGAGGATTTTCCCTGTCAAACTCAGTTTTAAGTATGAGACTTTATTGCCTTTTCTATTTGCATTTGTCTCCATGCTGAACTAAAAGCCACAGCAGGCAATGAAAGGAAATCTTGCACCTGAAGAAGAGGTAATAGTCAAGGAGTGTCAAAATTTGATAGTTGTCCATTTAAATAAGCATGTCCTTGTCAAGGTGATGCCCACTGGGCAGGAAAACAAGCATGAAAGTCTGAATTCAAGGCCCGCAATAACAGTGGAAGGAAAGCATATCCTCTGGGCAGGGGGGATGAGAGGGAGGATTAGATGGCCTAACA
>WEKY01011633.1:9988-40790 GCA_013390045.1 Picathartes gymnocephalus
CGCCGGCCCGCGGCGCGGCCGCCCCTCAGCGCGGCCGCCGCCCGCCCTCACCAGGGTCTCGAGCCTGGTAACCGCCGTCTCCATGTTGAATAGTTGACATTCCTCAGGCGGCGGCGGGGAGATCCCCACCCCCCGCGCCGCGGCACGGGAGAGTCGGCGGCGCCCATTGGCCAGCTGTCACTCGCTGCGCGCCTCCCATTGGCTGGCGGCTCGCGGGGCGCGCTCGCCATTGGCCCGCGGGGAATGTAAAACCGCTCCGAGGTACGGCCGAGCCCATTGGCCCGGAGTGGGCTCCGGCCGTGATTGGCCGGGGCGGGGCGCGCGGCGCTGGCGGGAAGCGGCGCGAGCCCGTCCGCTGCGGCTCTGCGTGGGGGGGGAGCCGCTCCGCCTTCCCGGTCTTCTCCCGGTAGCCCCGGCGGGGCCGCTCCTCACCCGGTTCACCCCACTGGCCTTCCCCAGCCGAGCGCTGCCCGCAGCCCATTGGCGGCACCGAGCCTGCTGGGCCAATGGCGGAGCCGCTCGCCTCAGCGCGCCCGGGACGGGGCGGGGCAGCGCCGGCCCCTGCTCCCGAGGAGCGCGGTCGCGCCTCGGCGCGGTAGCCAATCAGCGCGCGGCTTACATGCGGCGCGTGGGGGGCCGGCAGAGAGCGGCGCTGCCATTGGCTGGGCGCGGCGCTGGGAGCGGTTTGAATCGACGGCGGCGGGCGCGGAGTGCGGCCGAGGGAACGGGGCGGCCCCGGGACACCCCCGGGACATCACCCCCTCAGGTGTGTGGGTGTCTGTGTGACAGAGAGGAGTCCCCGCTCTCCGTGCGAGCTCCCGGGTGAGCGGGGCTGGGGTGTTACCGATCACCGGTCACGGACCGGCCCGGGCCGCCCACGGTATCCGTCCGTGGCTTCTTCGTGTCTTTTGTCACTCTTGTCCCCAAGCGTCGTTTTCTCCTAATTCAGTACTTGTCACGTCAGCATAAAGAAAAACTGAAAATTCGTTTATATTTATGTTTATATATTAATTGCTAGAGGGCTTCTATTTAGTTTATAATATTTGTAATTATTCCCTTATTTATGTGTGAGTATTTATAATATATGCATGTGTATTTATTCATTAATATTTTTGTTATATTTATAATAGCTATTTATTAATGCTATCTATGATATAAATAGAAAAGGGGAAAACCGCCCATATAAAATGGTACTTTGTGCACAAACACATCCCCATGGATCATGTTGAATTAAGGATATATTTTTTTATCACTGGTATGTGATAATTCCGCCAAGGCAGCTGTGAGTAACCTCTGACTGAACTTCTAAGGTGCTGCCCATGTCATTCTCTTTGGTGGCAGGTCTGTCTCGATGTATAATTTGGTTTCTCTCTCTACATTCATTTTAAATGTGTCTTTTTCACCAGTAATGGCAAGGTATAAGAAATGCAAACGAAAACAAAGAGCCCGAGCAAAATTTCGACTGGAAAAGAAGAGAAATGCCGCAGCCCCCCAGGGCTCAGTTTGCCCCTCTCCATGGTAAGAGGCTCAGCTTGAATTTTGCTCCCAATGGCTCATGGAAAAAAGGGAAGAATTTGTGCCAAGTAGATGTAACACTTCATGATACCTTTTGGTGTTATTCAGTGGAAGGTTGGACACAATGACCTTGGAGATCTTTTCCAACCTTAATGTTTCTATGATAAATAACCAGGAAAAGCAATTTGAATAAAAAAGTATTTCCAAGAGGATTTCCTCCCCCTCGTTTTTTGAAATGTATCTTGGCCATTCCAGGTTTCTGGGATCACACTTATTCTGTTGTTATCTGCTGGTACCTGCTTGTAATTTCCACATGATTGGTCACAGTTAACTTTTTTTAAAGGCTGAGATGATAAATAAAATTCTGGCCTCATTCTGAAACGTTCTGTTGCAGGTCAGCAGCTCCTCTCCCTCTGAACACATCACCAGTCCCAAGGTGCTCCCTCTGGTCTTTAGCCTTGCCCAGGGTAAAAAGTGTGGTCAAACCCTTGACAACAGCAGCATCATTTCTGTATTGGTGGTGCCACAGCAGGGTTGCACAGGTATATCCTTTCTTTGATACTAGATTTTTCTGTTTTAAACATGGATTAACACTTTACTGAGTGAGAAATACTTTATTGTATCAATTTCTTTTGTTCTGTTAGTACCCCTCCTAAAAATCAGATTGATCTTTGGAAATAACTGAAGAAAGTCAACACAAAATACACATAATCTGCTTTCTTGTTATGCTTAGAGCTTCCAGGTGGTTAAAGACACTGTATTTCCATCACAAGTCTACTTAAGAGAACTAAATACACTCAGGGAGAAGCTGGAGAAGTTGGAAAGCGAATTTTCCAAGCTACAAGGAGCATTCCAGGTCAGTCTCAGTCCCACTAGGGCAGGGTAACATCTGCCTGTGTGAGAATAAGGAACTGTGGTCAGTGCAGATACACTGAAATCTGAACAGCTCCTCAGGGGCATTCTCTGCACTCAGAGTTGCTAAATTGCTGTTACCTCACAGCAAGTTTATATCCTTATAGCTCAACCTTAGCCAGCACCTTTGTTCTCTAAAATCCCACCTACTTTTGCCGGTGGATTTAATGTTCTCTTTATTTGTTTATGTCTCTTTCAGATGAATGGAGTGGCAGCCTTGTCTTCAGAAAGTTCTCTTTGCCAAAGGTGTCATAAGCCAGTCCTGGGCGCTCCTGTGGGGACACAGATGGATCCACCACCACCACCAGCATCTGTGCCTGTGTCCATCCCTCCTCCTCCTCTTCCTCCTCCACCACCGCCACTGCCTCCACCCAAACTGCCTCCAGCACCTCTCCTCCTCCCACGGGGCACAGCCTCTAAATTGGTAGGAAATCAGAAAGTTCCTCTATTTTCGATTTCATGCCTGAGTTCTTTTTGGACCTGGATTCATCAGGAATGAGCCTCTCTGTGAGTGCTCAATCATCCTCGTTTCCCTTCCAAACCCCTTTGCTTTCAGGCACCGCCAGTGAAAAAGGATGGGCCCATGCACATCACCCTCAAAGACCTCCTGAATGTTAAACTGAAGAAAACAAACAGCAACCTGAGAATGGACAAGGTAAATTGGAGGATAAATGGGTAAATCAAGGGAAAACCCACCCTGGAACTGCTGTATTTCCTTGCATTTTTTTTCAATAAATGGATTCTCATCCAAACACCCAGTGATCAGTTTCGAGTGACCATTCTGAGTCTGCTCCTGGGCTTTGGAAGGGAAGAAATAAAGTGACAAACTCCAATCTCACCTGGCATCCAGGACAGGTCTAATTTTACATTAAGGACATGAAGCTTTCTTGTAGCTTTGTGTATTATCAGTGGGTTTTGGACTTCCTTTTGCCTAGCTGGAATTTTGTTTGCAGAAGTGTTAGGAGGGTTTTTTTTATTTTTTTTTTCCTAAATAAATCAATTTTTATCCAAGGCACATTCAAGTCTTAATAACTCAAAAAAAAAAGCATAAAAGCCATAAACCACAAAAGTCTTTGAGAGTATCAATATTAAGTGGATTTCAGGGTAGTGAGACCTTCTGATGTTTTATTTGGGGTAACATTTCCTTCCTTGCTTTAGGAACAATCACCAGTGAAGCTACGCAGGGCATTAATTACAGTCACAGATCTACAGAGTGTTAGTCTGAGACCTAAATCCAAGCCATCAGCTCATGCTACAAAATCTTTAATGTAAGATGCTTTCTTCCTTATTTTGATATTAGATTTTTCTGTTTTAAACAGTGATTACCATAGTTTACAGAGTGGAAAACATTTTGTTGTATCAATTTCTTTTGTTCCCTTAGTACCTCCCCTAAAAATCAGATTGATCTTCGGAAACATCTGAAGAAAGTCGACATACAAAGGTCTGTTCCTTTCTATTCCCTTGAATTCTGTTTTTTTTTAATCTAGAAAAAATAGAGAACCAATCAAACTAATCATAATTCCCCTTTCAGAAGTCCTGGTGGCACTCCTCTAAACAGTAAAGAAAACACTGAATGTGGCTCTGGGCTGACACCAATAATGACACAGGCTCTGCGGCGCAAATTTCAGGCAAGTCACTCTGTTTCTCTTCTTGGAATCATAAGGTGGCTTTAAAATCCACAGAATTCCCTGCTGATTTGAGGACACTGCAGAATGGACATGCCATGGTGGGTTATTTGACAATCCCAAGAGGAAAAATTGCTTTTTTGGTGGCCAGTCAGGTGCCTCAATGGGACTTTGAAAGTCATAGTTCCACTTCGAAGAAGAACAAAATGTGAGGGTTAATAGCATTTTTTATTTGAATGATTTGCTGGGTCTGTTCTAAGAATTGCACTGTTTTATCTCAGTGATAATGAGTTCAGCTATCCAAGTTCTGACCCTTTCCTTCTTTTGACAGATGGCTCACCCAAAGAGTCCCTCGCCTGCACGGTTGAGTGCTGCAAACAGCTTTGATGAAAAGTAAAAAGGAAAGTAGGTTTATGAAACAAAGTATCTTCCATTTGTGGTCAGGAAGCCACTTGAATCCCATTTTTATCACACTCAGACACATGTATTTGTAAGTAAATGTAGTGCACAGGGGACCGGGGCATTATGAAACCCTGTAAAGCAGATTGAGCTTTTTATCTCTCTAATGTTTCTCAATTTGGTTGCATCTTCATTCATAATGGAAGAAAAAATAGGGAATTTCCCAAGTCTTTTGACACCTGGGTGCTGCTGAAGCAGGGACTGTTATGTTCCCAGCACTGATGCTGCTTGTCATATACAAATGTGTGTGTTTGCTGAAATTCAGTATTTTTATATCTTTTATATCTTTTTAAACAAAAAATATCTTGACGGTATTTGTAGAGTTTCAAAGAAAAGCAACAGTTAAAAGCACTAATGTTATTAAAGTGGAAAGCTGCACGATTCAACAAACAGTTCGAATCTGCGGCTACAAATATATGAAGCCATTGCACTGTGTATCACTGCTGGCTGGTGCCTGATCACCATTAAAAGGCTGCACTGCTTAAAGGCAAGGAACTCAAGGCCTCCCTCCAAGACCAGTTCTCGGGGTGGGCAGAGGTTGTGTCGGTACTGCGGCTCGGCCCAGGACACAAGAGCTGCCGGTAGATTGTGAGACGGGGCATCCCGGCAGGAGCCCATCCCGCGTGCCCCGGGGCTCACGGCCTCGGGGGCGGCGGGGAGCAAAGCAGCCCGCGGTGCCCGCCGTGCTGTCACAGCCTCGGCGCTGTCCCGCCCCCGCCGCGTCCGGTGCCCGTGCCCGAGTCCGCGCCCTCCGGGGCGGGGCCGCTCATGCGCAGGGCCGGGGCCGGGGCTCCGCCGCTTCCGAGGAGCGGGCCCGGGCGATGCCGCTGCCCGGCGCCGGGCCGCCCGGGGCCATGGGCACGGCCGTGGGGCCCATGAGGCTGCGGGAATTGCTGCTGGCGGCCGAGGCGGCGGGCGGCGAGGAGGAGGTGTGCGTGGTGGGCATCTTCGGCAAAACCGCGCTGCAGCTCTGCTCCGAGAAGGAGGCCCTGGTGAGCACCGTGTGCGACCGGCAGGTGTTCCCGCTGTTCCCGGAGGAGGATCCCGAGCTGGCGGATGGCACCGCGGGGCAGGAGGGTGACCCGGCCACAAAGGACTACAACCATCTGCAGGCGTACTACAGCCAGGAGAGCCGCGTGCTGTACCTGGTGCTCACGTCCATCTGCGACACGCCGCAGCTGCTGCGCGCCTGCGGGGACCTGACGGCGGCCGAGAACAGGGAGGCTGGGCCCGGCCACCCCTCCGGAGGGCCGGCCCCGCTGCCCCACGCCGAGGCGCACGAGTTCTGGAAGCACCAGGAGAAGCTGCACTGCCTGAGCCTCCTCTACCTCTTCTCCGTCTGCCACATCCTGCTGCTGGTGCATCCCACCTGCTCCTTCGACATCACCTACGACCGCGTGTTCAGGGCGCTGGACGGGCTGCGGCAGAAGGTGCTGCCCTCGCTGAAGGCTGCCATCAAGGACTGCCCAGTGGGCAAGGAGTGGAAGCTCAACTGCAGGCCATGCCCTCCACGCCTCCTCTTCCTCTTCCAGCTCAACGGGGCTCTGAAGGTGGATCCGCTGCCAAGCAGGGGCCAGGACCCCTGTGGCCACCTGGAAAAGCCACCCCCCAAGAAGCATTCCCCCAAGAGGAGGCTGCAGCACGCTCTGGAGGATCAGATCTACCGCATCTTCCGCAAGAGCAGGGTGCTCACCAACCAGAGCATCAACTGCCTGTTCACCGTGCCTGCCAACCAGGCTTTCGTGTACATCGTGGCCGGTGGGCCCCAGGATGGAGACGATCCCGTGGCCATGCTGCTCGACCAGCTTAGGAGCAACTGCACCATGAGAGAGACTGACTCGCTGCTGGCTCCTACCCTGTCGGGACCCAGGAGGTATCAGATGATGAGGCACGGCAGGCAGCAGCTCTCCTTCCATGCAGAGAGCAGCAGCACCAGCTCCAGCTCCTCTGGGCAGCTCGTGGACTGCACCCTCAAGGAGTTCTTGTGGCAGCACGTGGAGCTGGTGCTCAGCAAGAAGGGCTTCGAAGACAGCGTGGGGAGGAACCCGCAGCCCTCTCACTTCGAGCTCCCGACCTACCAGAAGTGGGTGGCTGCAGCTCTAAAACTCTATGAAGTGACCATCGAAGGCAAAGACGATGACCCGACCTGTGGTGAGCTGAGCTCAAAAATCATGAACAGCATCAAAGTTTTGGAAGGCTACTTAGACATAGACACCAAGTTCTCCGAAAACCGTTGCCAGAAAGCTCTGCCCATGGCCCACAGCGCCTACCAGTCCAACCTGCCCCACAACTACACCATGACAGTGCACAAGAACCAGCTGGCCCAGGCCCTGCGTGTGTACAGCCAGCACGCCCGGGGCCCAGCCTTCCACAAATACGCCATGCAGCTCAACGAGGACTGCTACAAGTTCTGGAGCAATGGGCACCAGCTCTGCGAGGAGAGGAGCTTGACTGATCAGCACTGCGTGCACAAGTTCCATCTGCTCCCCAAAGCAGGTAAAGATGCTCGCTTGTCCTTTGGTTTCATGGTTTGGTTTTGTATCTGCTTTAAAATGTCACAGGCTGAAAGCACCGTCTCTGAAATGTTGTGGAAGATGAAAGTTTGCAACTCTAGAACGTTGTGTTTGAGGACTGGATGTGGCACTCGGTGCTCTGCTCTAATTGATGAGCTGGTGACCAAGGAAAGGTTGGACTCAATGATCTCAGAGGTCTTTTCCAACCCAAATGATTTTGTGATCATCTCTACCATGGGATCATAGCAGAGCTGCTGTGCAGGTTTCCTTTATGTTGAGTAATGTTTAGGAGCCAGTCCATTGTTGGTTGTAACTCTGATTTTTGTAATTACTCTGATGTTCTGATTTTAGTGGTAACTCTGATTCTGTCGTGCTAATTAGGAGTATTACACCAGAGTCCTAACAAGAAGGATGTAAGAACAAAGTTCTCTAAAAAGATAAGAATCCCCCTTTGATCAACCAAGTTATTTAAAACAGGGAGTCAAAACTGACTTCTGTACATTTATTGCAGCCAGAAGAACTTCGAGCCTTCAGGAGGAGGTTGTAAAAACAAATAAGATTTGGTTTAGTGGTATAACCTCCACTGGAACTTCGTGTTACTAAAAGTGGGAACGGGAGGAGTTGGTTGATAAACTGGTGGCAAATCATTTTGTATCTGTGTGTAGCAGGGAGGAAGCAATGGATGAAGGGAATAAAGAAAGTCTTGAATGGTGAGCAATTTACCCAAGGTTTGATTGATTTTGCTTTTAGGGGAAAAGCCAGAAGCAGACAGAAATCCCCCAATTCTGTACCACAACAGCCGGGCTCGTTCCACTGGTGCCTGTAACTGTGGAAGGAAGCAAGCTCCTCGGGAGGACCCCTTTGATATCAAAGCAGCTAATTATGATTTTTACCAGGTAACTGTTGGGTCTGTTGGTGCTTCAAGCAGTTCTTTGTTTCATCTGCAGAGTCTATATTCTGAAGTGACCACAAGGTTCCTTATCAGCTTGTTGCTTCCAGAAGGCATTTCTGGGAGCAGAAATGAGCTGACCAGGGTGGGCAGTTCCAGTCTTTAGCAGTGCACACACAGAGGAACGCCTGTTAATGCACCTGTTTGCACTTTTGAATGTGTTGGTTCATGTGAATTTTAAATAATCAGGTCTGTGGGCTGTGATCCCATCACTGCTTTGGTTCTCACAAGATGCAAACCTCTTGAATCTTAATTGTAGCAGCTGATTGTTGTGAGTCTGAGCTCCCTCATCTCGAGATGGATACTAAACCACATTTTCCTTCTCATAGTTGCTGGAAGAGAAGTGCTGTGGAAAACTGGAGCACATCAACTTCCCCGTATTTCAGCCAAGCACACCTGACCCCGCACCTGCTCGGGACGAGTCGTCACCCGCCCCTCCAGAAGGCGAGATTGAGAAACTCAAAGAGAAAGAACCTCAGACTCAGGGAGAGAGCACAGGCCTGAGCTTAGCCCTGAGCCTGGGCCAGTCCACGGGCAGCCTGGGCACTTACCCACCCGATGGGCAGGGTGGAGGGGACAATGCAGAAAGCCATGGGCAGAGCGGGGACTCCAAGAGTGAGAAGAGGCCGAGCCTGGTGGATCGCCAGGCGTCCACTGTCGAGTACCTCCCCGGGATGCTCCATTCCAACTGCCCCAAAGGCCTTCTGCCCAAATTCTCCAGTTGGTCACTGGTCAAGCTGGGGCCTGCTAAGGCTTACAACTTCCACACAGGCTTAGATCAACAGGGCTTTATCCCGGGAACAAACTATTTAATGCCTTGGGACATTGTCATCAGGACGAGAACTGAAGATGAAGGAGACTTGGACACCAATTCCTGGCCTGCACCCAACAAGGCCGTTCCTGGGAAGAGAAGTGCGGTGGTGATGGGAAGAGGCCGGCGGAGGGACGACATCGCTCGAGCTTTTGTGGGGTTTGAATATGAAGATGCACGTGGGAGGAGGTTCATGTGCTCAGGGCCTGATAAGGTGATGAAGGTGATGGGAGGGGGCCCGAAGGAATCTGCTCTCAAAGCCCTCAATTCCGACATGCCCCTGTACATCCTGTCCTCCACGCAGGGCCGGGGCCTCAAGCCCCACTATGCCCAGTTCATGAGGCTCTTCGTGGTGGTTCCTGATGCTCCTCTGCAGATCACCTTAACGCCTCAGGTAAGACATGGAGGGAATCTGGGGTATGTGGAAACATTATTTAACAAGAGTGACAGGAAAAGGGTGTCAGGAAACTCCAACTCAAACCAACTTCAGCCAAGACATTGGTTTCCAAAAGTATCTGTTACATAAGCACCTGGGATTTCTTAAACTTCAAGGTGCCAAATTTATACTTTGTATAAAGTGAGTTTAAAAAAAATGTTTTATCAAGGATGAGTTATTGGCTTTCCCTGCTGTAATAATGGCTTTTTAAAAAAAAAAAAGCTAACAATGACTCTGTAAGAATGACTTTGTCATTTTAAATGTCATGGAGAAAAGCAGTGACTCATTGCTCAGATTAATTATTATTAGTTACCATTTGAATCTAGGAGGTGAAAAAATGTTGGTTTTTTAATTGGAGAATTCTTCACTATTTTTTCCATTTTTTTTTAATACACATTTGAAAAAGGTCCGTTTGCATTTTGTTACTCTTTAAGGTAGTAATGATGTTTGATTACCTACTCATGTTTTCTTTTGGTTTTAGGTTCAACCAGGGCCACCACCCTGTCCTATATTTTACCCCGAGAAGCAGGAAATCACCCTTCCCTCTGATGGACTCTGGGTGCTGAGGTTTCCCTACGCCTACGTGACAGAACGGGGGCCCTGCTTCCCTCCCAAAGAAAGCCAGCAATTAATGAGCTACAAAGTTCTCCGAGGAATACTGAAAGCAGTTACACAGTAAGGATGGTTTTGGGTGGATCTGTTTTAGTTTAGGAAGGGTGTCTTCAATCCAGTTCGTGTTGGGTTTTGGTTACCCAACAGTTGTCACTGCGATCGTGTGAAGCCCCCACTGTATTTCACTGGAACGGTCAGATTGGAAATAAAGTTGATATCAAAGCAGGAAAAGGAATCTGAGACATGTAAATTTAATGTTTATTAAGTTTTCATATGTAAAAAATAAAAGCTGGTTTTCATAAAGTGCTGATCCTGTATTACTAGATGTTTTGATGATAGTGCTTTTCCCCATCCTATCTTTTTACATACCTATTTAGGAATATTCAAAAATTAGCATTGCCTGAAATTAAGAGTTTACTTTCTCATATTGAGGCAATGATGAGCAAAGTATTCTCTATTTTTCTGAACAAGCTATTTATGTATGTATGTAAATTATGCTTTTAATGTGATAATGGCAGAAATAATTTTGTCTAAAAAAAAGAAAACATACTGCAGTTCTGATATGTGTTAACAGCAAAGCCAGAAACTGTGTTCACCTGTATCAAGTGACTCTTGGTGCCAAAAAAATCAGTCACAGTAAATCAACTTTTAACTGAGGTAAGATGTATTAGTGACAGTGGCTGTATGCTGAGACCTAATTTAATTTCTAGAATATTTGTTTCCAATTAACATGCACACAAGATTTAATTTGCTAGTTTGCTATAGTACAGTAATTATACTGCATGACCGGAGCTGAGACCTGGTTTCTGCTCAGAATACGACATCTCTGAGGGGCTGGGTGAGGAAAACAAATCCCTTTATTTGGAGTATGGCATTTCCAAGTGTCTGGGTGGGGAAAACAGAGGCCCTTGGTTTGGAATACAGCATTAGGGATTGGATTAGATGGTCTTTAAAAACCCTTTCCAAGCATTCCAGGATTCTGTGACCTCAGGGGCTGGGTGTGGGAAAAGTCAGGAATATGACATCGCTGAGGGCCTGGATATTCCTGCGTTTGGAATATGGTATCTGTGAGGGGTTAGGTGTGGAAGATGCATCTCTCGTGTTTGGAATAGGACGTAAGGGGCTGGACTAGATGATCTCTAAAGCTCCAGCCTAAGCATTCCGTGATTTTATGATCTCTGAGAGGCTGTGTGAGGAAAGTGCATCCCTCCCATTCGGCATACATCTCCGAGGGGCTGGGTGTGGGAAACGCATCCTTCCACCTGGGAGGAGCGAGCCGGGTCAGCCAGGTTGAGAGTAAAAGCGGGTAATTAAGAATTAACCCGCAGCATTTGCGAAGCGGTTTATGACCATGACAGCCCCGCCCGTGAGGCGGGCGCTGGGCGGGGGCGTGGAAAACACATCCCTCCACCTGCCAGCAGAGAAGCGGGACGGCGCGGTCGGGAATTAAAGGGTGTAATTGTTAATTACCCCCACAGCGACCGTGAAGCACCGGCGGCCGCGGGCAGCCCCTCACGGCCGGGCGGGAAGGGAAGGGCGCCGCGCCTGCGCGCTGCGCTCCTCCCGACGCCGGGGCGGCTGCGCGGGCGCAGAGGCTCCGCTCCCTCAGAGGCTCCGCGTCCCGCAGCGGCTCCGCCTCGCCGCGAGCCGGCTGCGGGCTGGGACAGGGACGCGGACCTGCGGGCAGGACGGGCTGGGGCAGCCAGCGACAGGCGCAGGATGTCGGCCACGCTCTACGTGCTCTCCACGCTGGGCGGATACGTCCTCACCTCCGCGCTCCTCCTCAAGTGCCCCGGGTTGCTCCACCGGCCCAAGCGGCAGCGCTTTCGCTGCCGGCACATCTCGCACCGCGGCGGTGAGTGAGGGGGCGCGGGGATGGAGGGGAGGGGAGGGGATGCGGGAGCTTTTCTGCTCTCCGCCGCTCCTGAGGGATGGTTCCTGCCCGGCTGCCGGCGCTCAGGGCTCCGCGGCCCCCGGGCGATGTTCCCTCACGGCCCCGGGGTGCTGCTCTGGCCCCCGGGCACGGGAGGGTTGTGAGGGGCTGTGCGGTGTCCGTGGCTCGCAGCGGGCTCCCTTTAAACCTTCCTCCCGCAGCCTAATTTTAGGTGCCACCTGCTGACCAGTGCCTCGGTTCAGCGCGGAATTAATCTCCGAAGTCCAGCCGCGCCAGCCGAAATCAGCTTTTTTATTGCGTGGGGCGTGATGTTTTCCCTCTCAAACCCGTCTTTTTTTTTTTTTTTTTTTTTTTTTTTCCTCCTAACCATTTTGTATCCTGGTATTTCTCTCCCCAACCAGAGGGGTGTCTGGCTGTTGCTTAGATCAGGTACAAGAGATCGATTTTCTTGCCTGTGGCCGCCTGTTTGCTTTGCTTTCTGCTTTCAGGGGAACCAGAATTTGCTGTGACTCTGTTCTTGCTCTCCTTGGTGTTGCAGGCAGGCAGTGAATGGCTCAGTGCCCTGGTAAAACCGATCCCATTTGAGAGTCAGGCATGTTGATTTTGTCTAAAATAGGTTTTTAAGTTTCTTCTACCTATTCCAAAGCATTGAGAAGGGGAAAATGCAGCAACTTGTGCCTTCCTGTTCTGTAGAGATCAGTTCTGTGCTTTTCCCTGCTGCCTTATTTTTTTTTAAATAGTTGATTTTCTAGTAAATATTTTTCAATGTTCTGCGTGAGAGACGTCTGATGCTGAGTTTAAACAGTTTTCAGTATCATACTTGGTGCTGGTTTAGGCAGGGGTCGATCACAGTTTTAGCCAGTGCTGCCTTGAATTATTAAAATACAAAAACTAGAGCTGATCTCTTAATGATTTTATTCTTGGCACTTCTTTCATTTAGTTTATTCGACAGTTTAAGTTTCTTTCTAACTATAGCCTTAAACCTAGCATAAAATGCAGCTTCAGCTGTGGAATATATATATTATCTGTTTCTTGGTAGTTACGTTTTCTTTCAGTGAATGCAAAGGTTCTTAGTTTTGAGTGTTTCCTGGGGTTTTTTTTTTTTATTTGGAAGGTGTTAAAAATTTGCAGGCGACTTTGTTGGAACTTGGTATGATTCCCTTAATCTGTTCTCACTCCTTTTGCAAAGACCTTAGTTAAGATACACAGCCCTATGCCTCGAATGCTTGGGCCAGTTGCTCCAGGCTCCATCGGAACTGCAGGAAAGCCTCACTTAGGGCAGGATTATTTATTCCTCAGGCATTCAAAGTCCACGGTCTGAAAATTGGTCTGAGAATTGTTCTGTGTCCTGTGAAATCCACCTGAGGCAGGAGGGGCAGCCCTGAAGTTGCAGCAGCTTTTTGCTCATCTGAGGCTGAAGATCACTCGTGCTTTACTCTCCGTGGTGTTTACCCTGTAACATAAATTCCTGCGGGACTTGAGTTCTCCTCGGGCTTTAGTCATGCTGTAGCTTTAGGCTCAGTGTCAGGTTTCCTATTGCTTTACTCCAATTATCTTCGGAGATCAAGGTAACACTTAACTTGTTTGGCTTTTTCCTCTCTGAGATGAAACCTTGTACAGTGAAGTTTTTTAAGTCTGAGGGGTTTGATTTCGCTTGCTTTTTCATTCAAGAATTTTCCCACCTCATTTTGTACAATCATGTCTGAATTATTTCTTCAATTCTGCATAATTTTAAATTTGGTCGTTTCTGAGAACAGTTTTTGAGTCTTGATATTCTGTGTTGGAGTCCTCTGTCGATGCCAGCAGGCCTGGATTGCAGGGTCTGAGAGAGGGTAGCATGATGGTTTTTTCCACAGAGTAATGCAGATTGGAAGGGACCTCTGGAGATCTCATCTGACCAGAGCAGGTTAGCCAGGACCTGGTCCAGTTAGGTTTTGGCTACATCCAGGCATGGAGTCTCCACAACCTCTTCGGGAAGACTGTTCCAAAGTTTGATCTCTCTTGCAAGAAAAAAAAGGGGGTTTTTGTGCACTTATAAATTGAATTTCCTGTATTTAAATGTGTTCCCATTCCTCTTGTCCTTTTCCTGGGCACCAATAAGAAGAGTTTGGCTCAGTCTTCTTCACTCCCTCCCATCCAGTATTTACACGTGTAGGATCCTCCTCAGCCTCTGTTCTCCAGACAAAACAATTCCAGCATCTTCAGCCTCTCATTCTACAAAAGAATCTCTCATCCCTGCATTTCCACAGCCCTTCCTTGGACTCAGTCCAGCAGATCCATGTCAGTCTTGTGCTATGGAGCCCAGTGCTCCAGGTGTGGTTACACCGGTGCTGAGCAGAGGAGAACAATCACCTCCCTTGACCTGCTGGCCCCAAAAACTTCTGAGGGTCATCTCCTTGAGCCCGTGCTTGGTGTTTGGCTCCCTCTTGGCCATGGTGGTGCTTTCAGAGTGGGAATGTGCCCTCATAATGGCTGGATGTGCCCATTTTGGCTGGGAAAGGTCCGTTCCACGTAGGGAATGCAGCAGCACGTGCAGCTGGAGGTGCATTTGAGGAAGTGTCAGAAACCCTTTGGTCAGCCCAGCCTTTTCGCTTTTCAGGGGAGAAAATTACTTGGATCAAATTACTTGTGTAGTTCCCTTTTCTACCTGTGGTTCCTGATTTAGACTTCCTCTTTCAGCTGATATCTCAACTTTGTTCCTCATTTCCCCCAAAATGCTACAAGTCAGGCATTTGACTCAGCACCCCTGACATGTCACCATCCCTGACCCTTGACCACCTCCCTGCCATGTGATTTGTTAGATCAGCCACTTAAAAGTTTTGTTGTTGGAACTTTCTGCCCAGGAGTGTTAGGATACTCTTGCTTTGTTCCCAAATTGAAGACTTGACTCAGGTGTTTTTGCCCTTCCCTCACCGTTCGGGATGTATGGGCTGGATTGCTACAGCTGATACCTTATCTAAACACCTCAATTATTATTGCAGCTAATTTGTAACTGATCAGCCAGGTCCTATGCAGGGGTTTCCCATTTGTTAGGCAATCACCAGATGGATACCATGAGGTTCTCGTGCTCTCCTTTGTCCCTTGGTTCACTTTTGCCACTTGGCCAATTCCCAGTTCTGCAGTCAAATCCCATAAAATATTGGTGAATGTCTCATCACAGAAGCTGCTGTGAGCTCACCCTATTGTTTTACATTAAACCCTGCAGATTTTTGCCATCGTGGCTCTGAGTTGTCTTCCATTTTGTAAACCTACCTGAGAACAACAGGTTTAAATTGGTGGTTGTGGATTGCTTTAATTAAGTAACTGAACACAGGTTTAGGTAAGTATGTCCTGGTGAGGCCTTGTTAATAAGCAAGGCCTTAATTGGAGTTCTTATAATTGCTGTTTACACAGTCTGTCATTCATTATTGTCAAAGAGCAGTTAAAATTTGCGTAGATAGCTTCCATGAGCATATGTATCTTCCTGAGGTTGTTTGTTTTTCAGTCTGTAATATTGCCTATTTTCTGAGGTGGGGAGAAGGCACAACCTTTTCCAGTCCCTAATCAGGCCGATTTTCAAAGATTTTTGTGCAGAGAATGGTGGCTTAGGAGTTGCAGAGTTTACTCCTGCCTGAGAGAAAGTTGAATTTACTTGTCCTTTCATTTCTTAACCAAAACTGATGTGTGTTTCATTCCTTGTGAGACCTCCTTCCTCCAGCAGCACAAACCCTTATTGACAGATCTGAGCTGTTTGGGGAATATCCTTGCACTGAAAAAAGATGTCACATCTTTGAACATCAGCTAGGTTGTACATTTAGGGAGTTTCAGCTTTAGAGTGCCTTGGGTGCTTTTATTCATAGACTTTTCATAAGGTTTTTTTTTTCTTGTTACTGTTCCCACCTATTCTCAAATAGATTTTTGCATATGCTGTCCTTGTGCCTGTGGGGCTTATTGTCCTAGCTCAATACCTCTGGTAAAATAAACACTTAGGTTTCAATATTCAAAGTGTTACACAAATCCAAGATAAGTTCTTTTTAAAAATTATTTTACCTGGAGAAGGTCATGCCTCTCCAGTAAATTGGTGGCAACAGGGATTTCTGCTTTGAGCTTCATCCTCATTTCTCAAAATATGTACATTTTCAAACCTGTTATTTGTTAAATATATTTTCAGTGGGATTGGAGGGAGGAAAAGGATTTTGTGTAAGTTTTATTTTTGTTATTTCTGTAGGTGCTGGAGAGAACCTGGAGAACACAATGGCAGCCTTTCACCAGTGAGTACAAAAGGATGAGAATGCCTAATTAAGGTGTTCTCAGTGTCTTTATTGAGTGAAGCAATCAAGGGAGGAGGGACTTCATCAGTTCTTTGGAGTTAGTGTCCTATTTCTGAAAGTCAGCTCTCCTCTGGATGACTCCTGTGGATTGCCAAACATCCACTCCAGTTTCACCAGAAGGAGTTGGGATACCACAAGTTGTGGTCTGTGCACAGCAACAAATGGAAACAAACCCCTGAGGCCCGATCTGTGCTAGCCAATAAAACAACAAACAATACTGTGCTTAACGGTGATTACTTCTATTAATTTATTTATCATTATAAAGCTAAAAATGCTGCTGGTTTTTTCCTGCAATGTGCAAAAGCCTCTTACCCAGGAGTTTAAAATGGGGCTGGGACCAGAAAGCCTTTTAAGCCTCCAGCATTTAAGTAGTGAATTTTAACAAGGTTTTCAAAGACATTTGAAGAAGAAGCATATCTAAAACTCCAGCTGCTGCTGAGAAGGGACCACATTATGTGGGCTCCTCTTTGTTTTGTTTGGGGTTTTTCTAATTTGCTTTGTGCTAAGGGGCCTCATCAGTTTGCTGTTTCCCTGCAGCCTGAGGGGTGCCAGCTTTCCCAACCAAATAAAAGAAAGTACTGCACTATTTTCTATCTCCATGGAAGCTCAGCATAGTTTTGTGTGGCTTTTTGTTTGGGTTTTTTTTTCCTGCTGGTCTGCCTTTTTTCAAGTCTGCTACCAGACTTTCTGAAAGAGCTTTTTTTTTCTTAACCATTTCTTAATTTTCTTTTCATATCATGCTCATTCTGTACATGAAGGGCTCTTGCAATGGAAGCTACTCAATAATGTATTTTTATTTTATTCCCAGACTTAGAGTAAGGACTGTGCTGGGGGTGATACATTTTGTGATAATGTTTTTCTGGCCTCTTCAGCCCATTTAAATTATTTTACAGCTCTGGTGGAACAGATACATTGAGGTCCAGTTCTTGAGCCCACCACAGCTGCCAATAGGAAAGTTTAGCTGAGTAAAGAGAGCCATGGTACCTCTGCAGAAAGCAGAGCAATTACCTCCTGTTAGGAGTGGAAACTCTTCTGGCTCCTTCTGGGAAGGGATAAAGGCTTTGTCCTTCCCATTTGCTCATTCCCATCTTCACAAGTAAAGTAGCAAAAGGAATGGGGTAGAAAATCGGTTAAAAATTGATCAGGATTGGCTCAAACAGCTGATCTGAGATTATCAATTTATAATTAATCAGATTCTGTGTGAAGCCAAAGAGGGTGTGTCTGCAGGAGTTGTTCCTGCAGGTTTGCACAAGCAGGAATATTTGGCTGTTGCTGTAGTTGAATCCCGAAGAGAATCTGTTTATTGGGGGAAGGGGCTTTTGTTGGCAATTTCAGTTTCTATTCTGCTTAATTTACAAATATTCTAGAAGGAAATTATAAGATTTTTATACTGAAAGCAAGTTTTGTTTTATTAGGTAAAATGCGTAATAGATTGGGGGGGACTATAATCTTGTTCCACCATATTTAAATGCTTCTGTGGTGGTTTTAGATTATAAAATAACAGATTTTAAGCAAGGGCACTCTCATTCTAATTAACAAATGTGAGCCTGCCTCACAGCTTGAGTTCTGGAGCAGTTGGATCTGAATCCACAATGATGTTCTGAAACTGGAGCCTTCTCTGGAGCGGTGTGAATTTGACAGAACAAACTGATTTCCAGCTGGGAAAGCTCAGCACTTGAGGAAGCTTATTTAGCAGTGAGCTGCTTGTAAGGGCCTGGCAAAATCTCAAATTGGTTAACAAGGAAAGTTGTTGTTCTCCCCTTTCCATGCAGCATCAGCCCTGACTTTCTTAAGCAAGAAATATTGCTAATAAAATCTGCTGGTGAAATGATAAAACATGGGAACATCTATGAATTTGGCAAATCTCCTGCAGCAGATTTGGAGTTGCTTTCCCTCAGGAGGAAAAAATCACCCAGTACAGCCTGTGATTGTTCCATATGTAACAGGATTTTGTTCTTCTCCTAATTCTTAATTAGCAGCACTGCAAAACGGTTCACAAATTGGCTTTAATTTGACAGCCCTCCTTGGTCATTATCCCAGCTGGACCAGAAATTGTGTTAAACACTTTGGGGAGTGTGTTCTGATCTATTTTTTTTGGTTTGTTACTACATTTGTGGATGTTCATGGCCCGTGTTCAGCAGCCAGTAAAGCCCATAAGGAAAAGGCTGTTATTGAATTTACAGAGCTTTGGGTCTCAGGTAGGCACAACTCACAGGTGGTGTAGGTTTGCTCGGAGAGGGATAAAAAGGTTTTGAAGGAAGAGTTCAGACTTCTATCTGTCTGCTGGAATGACACCTCTTTTCTAGTTAAATGAGCAATTCACTTCTCATTGCAATTCACTTTTCTTTTTTGTTCTGGCGTGAGGTTTCTTGTACTTATTTTTCACCAATATCATTGTTATTTTCTGCTTTCTTTACTCCTCCTATGAACCAAACTACTCTGGAATGGATTTGGGATTGGATTAGAGCTTTTCAAAGCACTAGGTCGGAACAGGAATAGCTATTTTGCTTTGAAAAATGTCTGGATATTTAGCGGTTTATTTCCTTTTTAATTTAAATTAAAACCTTTTCATTAAAATAATAGTTTAAGGTTGTTTTGCTACCCCAAAAAAAAAGCCAAAAGCTGAAAGTCCCACTACTAATTTCCTGATCCATCCCTTCCTGATTAATGTAAATAAGGGTGTGAAAGCTGCTTTTTTTTTTTTTTTAAACTTTGTCTTTTGTTGTTTCTTACCAAAAATTCAATTCCTTTTTCTAAACCTCACTTCCTCCAGTGGGCAGATCTGCTGCTCATAAACGCCCTGCTCCAAATCCTGACCCAATCCTTTAGGAGCAGGTTTCTCAATCCTGGGCTGGCAGGCTGTAATCCACAGGTTTGCTTCCTGATTCCTATGGGAAACAGAGCCAAAAATCCCATCTCTGCTTCACGAGACCTTGCTTATTCTTGCATCAGCTTCCCACTGCAGCAGAGATTGGGAGGATTCCTGTTTGCTCCTTGCTCAGCAGCAGGATTGTGAGGATTCCTTGCACCATAAAGTACTTCCAGTGGGATTAGTTTATGGGATGTGTTGGGTTTGGAGCTGCACAAAGCACTCGAGGGGTTCAAGGCAGCCTTTCCTTGCAGCGCGGTTAATTTGGGGACAGACATGTTGGAGCTGGATTGTCACCTGACCAAGGATGAGCAAGTGGTTGTGTCCCATGATGAGAACCTGAAGAGATCAACAGGAGTTGATGTCAACATATCTGACCTCAAATACTCGGTGAGTTGAGGAGAAAATGGGCTGAAAAATGCATTTGTGGGGTGGACAGGGGGCTCTGTGTATGTCTGTGTGTGCCTGGTGCCCAAAACCAAAGGGGAGGATTTATGTTAATAAAAAATCCAAACAAAAAAACCCACCCCTAAACTAAACCACCCTCACTGAACTCCCTGTGCAGTCAGAGGATCATACCTGGCGCATTCCAGAGGGTGATTTACTCCTCCAGTATCAGGTTGAGTGAATGGCTCTGGAGCTGGGATGTTTTGTCACAGTGATGGCAGAGTGACAAAGCTCTTCCCAGTGTTAGCAGCTTTTTGGTGGGAAAACTGGGAGCTGAATCCCCCCTACCTTGGCAGTGGAATTTTCAGAATTCTCAGGCATCTGGGAATGTTTTGCCGCCTTCAACTACAGGTGACCCAAATTTAAGAATGCCAGATAGTTCAATTGATACTGAAAGTGGTGCTACTAAATCAGTTTTTTGGGTGAAAAGATTTTAAAGATAAGTGGCTTATGAATTATAATTTTTTTGGAGGAGGGTCATGTTTATATCCCTACATTTGAATTGATGTTCCATTTCTCTTTATTTTTAAGGAACTTCCACCCTATCTCTGCAAGTTGGATGTCACATTTCAGAAAGGTGAGATGTTTGTCTCTTGCTGTTTCAGTTTGTAGTGGGGCAGTTTCCTTCTTTGGCAAAGGGAGTAGAAGAGTGCATTTGCTTCTCCCAATATGATGATATAAGAAGTTTCAAAAGAAAAATACAATCCTAACTGCACAGAAGAGAAACCAGCACAGTACTTACTGTAGGTATGACTTAGGGTTTAGAAAGAAATTTTGTTCTCATTTGGTCTTTTTCACATTAATCTGGTTGCATTTGGTGTGTGGTAACTGAGCCTGTGTTTGCTATTTCAGGATTTTAATGTTGCCTGCACTCCTACTGTTGCTAAATAATGAGTGAATTTCATGGAGTTAAAACCTGAATGTGCAACATGTTCAGGGCATTTTCATCATGGAAATGAGCTTGTCATAGTTAATTACAGCTGAATGAAGTAATTTTTTGCTTCAAAATGTGATTATCCTTGGAACTTTATACTTTTTATAAAGCTTTAAGGTAATGAGTGCTCTGACATTTCTGCTTTTAGCTATGGTTTGTTAAAAGTGGCCACAGCAGTGAAAAGTTTCTTGTTTCCCCAGAATGTCAGTGTGAGGGGAAGGACAATCGTATCCCACTCCTGCAAGAGGTGTTTGAGGCATTCCCAGAAACTCCTGTCAACATTGACATCAAAATGAACAACAACGTGCTGATCAGAAAGGTACATGAGGATCTCTGCTGAACTGAGAGGGAAGGGAGTGGAATGATGTATTCCAAAAGTTTTTTGGAGTTGTGGCAGTCGGTGACACAGAGATCTGTGTTCTTGGTCCTGCTCCCTGTGTGAGGTAATACAGGAGACAGAGAAGGGATCTTGTGCACGATATTCACTAAAAGCTCTTTAGGACTCCTCATCTGGATGGGAAACTGCTCAATACTGCTGGAGACGTGTTTGGTTTGTACTTCATGGGAAGGGTCTTCTTAGGGACTGTTGCTCCCCAAAGCTGGATAAAAACATGATGTTATTGTGTAGATGTGTTCAACACAGAGGGAAATCTGCTTCCCAGCAAATACTATTTTGTCATTTAGGTTTCTTGGTTTTTTGGAGGTATAACCTGTTGTCCTGAGCACCTGTTAATTTCCCATCAAAGCATCACAACCCCTTTAACGATGGGCGAGAGCAGAGAACTCTTTCCTGTAACGATTTCCAAAGCAAGCAGAGTTTCCGTTTAATAATGCTGCACTTAATTTCCAGTGAATCCATGTGAGAGCTGTGCTTTCTGTGCTGCAGGTCTCAGAGCTGGTGAGTCAGTACAAGAGAGAGCACCTGACCGTGTGGGGGAATGTCAATTACGAGATTGTATCCAAGTGTTTCAAGGAGGTAAGGCTGAGTCCAGCTAAGCTCTGTTACTGGGAGCTGACAAAACCTACAAAAAAGCACCCTGCAAATCAAGATTTAACCAGCTAGGCTCCTACTTGTGGTGAGAAGTTCTGTGCTCAGATTGAATTCTGCTTGCTGTATTGCTAAAATAAGACAAGCACACTTAACACCCCTCTACCCTGCCATAAAACACTTGAGGAATTAAGCTTAGTCATGTTTTATTCTTGTTTTATGAAATACAGGGCATTGCAATTTTATGCCAGGAGTTCTCAGAGCCTGTTTTGCACATCATTCATCTGATAAAAAGCAATTTTTCCAAGGATTGCTGATTGTCTGTTTCTCTGCATGAAAATAATGGATGCGGCCACTAGTGGACACAGTTGCATCAGCATAAAGCTGTTCTTTCACAGCTATAATTCTCCTCCTTTTTGTGCTGAGGAATTTTCCAATTTAGAATTAAATTAAAATTGTGCTTAGTCCGAGGGAGTTATGTGCCTGAGTGAAATCCATCTTGTTGATAGTTCAGTCTAGCTGATTTATTTCAATTTATCTGTGCAGGACAACACCCCATTTCCTACCTGAACAGCAGTTAGATTTATTCATATAAGGCTGCTTAATCTTAGGTGTGAGTGCTGAACTTTAGACGTGCATTGATGAGTAAATTTAATTGCAGCAGGCTCAAAATCTACCAAAATAACTGAGAATCTCTTCCCTGGTTCCTGCAGAACTCTGACATTCCCACCATCTTCTGTGCCCAGCGTGTCCTCCTGCTCCTTGGCCTGTTCTATACTGGTCTGCTGCCATTCATTCCCTTCAAGGAGGAATTCTTTGAGATTCCCATGCCTTCCATCATCCTCAAGTGAGTTACAGCCCAGCAGTGGATGCTGCACTGACACCAGGGTAAAGCAGGTGAACCCTGATGCCTCCCTGAACACTGCTTTTTTTGGGCTGAGGTTACTTTCCTGTTGGTTTAGGCACTTTTGGATATTCCTGGGAGAGTTCTGTGCACAATAATACACAGAAGTTATGTACTTACAATTAATTCTTGCTCTTTTCTTCTCGAGAAAAAATTAGTTTGATAGGCCCAAGAGACAAGACAGCAATAGGCTGGATATGAGATTTCACAATCTTTCTCGTTCTTCACTCAAAATGCTGCAGAATTCTCATCTCTGCTGCTTCTCTCAAATGTAGCTCATTTCTCTTGTATAACCCACTTCTAAGTCACTGTCTTGAGCAGTGAAATTACTGCTTTAATTTGAGCAAGATTAATTCTTTATGTTCCTTTTGCAGGAACATCTCAGTTGAGATTTTAATCTGTGCTCTGGTAATTTTTGGTTTCCTCTTCCTCAACAGGCTGAAAGAACCAGAGAAGATGTCAAGAAGCCAGAGATTTATTATCTGGCTGGCTGACACGTAAGATTTTTGTCTGATTAAATTTTTATTTATATTTTGCCTTTGTATTAACAGTTGACTCAAGCAACTAAGATTAGCTATTGCTATATCTGTGCATGATATATTTTCAGTTTCTTTCAGCTTTTTGTCAGTGCAGGATAAATCAGATTCAAATCTTACGTAGGTGTGCTTTATGCTTTTATTTTCCATACACTGAAGCTTCCTAAAGTGAAGTAACAGTGGTAATTATTCCAATTGTGTCTGTTAAGCTCCTGTCCTTAAGTGTGCTCAGCTAATTAACATGCAATTAGATGCAGAATGCAGATCTTGTGGATGGGACTGTTTCATAATGTTGTCAGAGGAGAGACACTGTTTGCCTTCCAAGGAACACTTTGCATTTTAAGAATATCTGTGTTTCACAGGGGATTTAGTCACAGGTTTTCAGTGACTGCAGTGTGTCCTGGCTCTGACATCAGTTTGTTTAATTTCTCCAGTGGCCAGGACATTTTCATGTCCTTTGGTGGGAAGGATTAAATCTCGCCTGAAAGCAGAGTGGTTGGTTCATCAGACATGGGATAAGGTACCTGCAGGATGAAGGATTTGATCTTCAGCAGAATTGATACTTGAGTTGCTTGAACAGGAGATTTTCTAGAATTGGCATTCTCTTGTGGAAAGCTCTACAAACTCTATGGGAACTTCACTGCAGGACATCAACAGACACTGAAAATTCCATATATACTTGAAGTTGTTAATGAATCTCCCTCTTCCTCCCTAGGCTGCTGATGAGGAAGGCACTGTTTGACCACCTCACAGCTCGGGGCATCCAGGTACAGTGGGGCAAAGCTAAAGTGAGAATTCAGCCTTAAAAGAGGTTCTTGTTCCCTCCAACATGTTCTTTGTGTTTCTGGGACCGTAAGTTACTGTTTAGCTCCTGAGAAAAAGCTGCTGTTGTTTGCAGTGATGTGGTTGCAAAGAAGATTTTTACACTTGGAAGAAAAGAGTTTTTCATTTAAATCCCTTTAAGTTAAGGGGTTTTTTTCCCCACTTCAAACTTAAGCCTATAGAATCTGCAGAACTGATTATCTGATGTGGCATTTTCACAAAATAGCATTTTGACTTTTAGAAGGATTTGAAGTCTCAGGTGGTGGAATTGTAGTTACCACTAAAAAATGTCCTTTTTGGAAGATGAGGGGGAAAAGTGCAGCATCACAGTGTAATCATTTCTCCTTTTAAATATGTAGCAACATCTCTCTCAGGTGAAATAATTTAGTTCAAAAGTCACCTTTTAAAAAACTTTTATTTCCTGTAATAACTTGGTTCTTGTATCCCATTTCATAGGTTTACATTTGGGTACTGAATGAAGAACAAGAATACAAGAGAGCATTTGATCTTGGAGCTACTGGAGTGATGACAGACTATCCCACAAAACTGAAGGAGTTCTTACATAATTACCCAGCATAAAAGAAGAAAACTCAGAAAGTCCTTCCAGAACAGATTGTGAGCCAAGGATTTTCCTCATTAAAAAAATAATTGGGGGCAGCATGCACAGATCATTTTTATTGGAAAGATGTAGCTGATGATCTGTTACCTTGTCGTCAAGTCACTACCTAATGTGAAGGTTGTCTATTTATTTTAAAACTTTAATTACATAGTTTACATTTGTAAATAGCTCATTTAGCAACAGCACACTTCACAAATGGTGATGATTAGGAAGAGAGTTGCCTGATAAGGTACCTGTAGATAATAAGCATTATCTTACCTGTCACAAGTGTTCCTAAGCAGCTGTCAAGACATGCCAGTTATTCCAGTTATAGTCTAGTGAGCAGAAACTGAAGAATTTCTGGAAGTGTAGCCTGTGTGTTTGCATTTCTTGTGTTGCTTTTAGATTTCATATAATTTCTAGAGCAAAAGAAAAAAAAAGAAAAACAGGCACAGGAGAAATAGCAAAGCAGACTCTGTGGCTGGCCAGGTAGCGAAGTGTACTCAGTGAAGGTGGTCACTTTTTAGCCAAAATTAACTCAATGTAGATTTATTCCATTATTCTCACTGACAAGAATGTTGAACTTGAATTGGAACTGGATTTAGACCCTCTCTGAGGTGACGGCAGCACTGATTTGTTGGTCCAGGTCTAAACACAGGATTTAAATCAGGATCTGGGCTTGACACAGAGTTCCAGTGCAGGGCGCAGGCAGGCCACCTTGGCATGGCAGCAGCTGGATTTCCAGGATGGAAAATTGCACTTGTTACAGATTACACTCACTTTGAAATAGCCTTTTTACAATGTCCTAAAAGTCTTTTGCACATTTGTGGTTCTTGATGAACAGGAAGTTGTTTTTAGGGTGAGGGACCAAAGAAGACTTAAGTTTGGTCAGGAGTTTCAGAGACAAATGAAAACGTTCCTATTAAATTGATTTGCCCAAAGCAAATTTGTGGATATTTATAAAGGGAGGAAGTGTCAGTCTAGAAAGTGTGTAGACTTTAGTCTTTTCTCTCCACAAAAATACATTCAATATCCGTTAATTTTATGTGCATGGACATGGAAATAAGTGGCCAAAGCCAGGAAACCCCAGGTACGATGGAATGGGGTTAGGCAGGAAGGTATTTCTGGAAGCTTCCCACGCTGTTCTGTCCTTGTGAGCAGGAGTTACCCATGTGTCAGACAGGCTGGAGCCTGCAGTGCCCCTGTGCCTTGGTGTGCTCATGTCATGGCTGGGGATTCAGGAGGAGTTTGATTGCTGTGGCTTAATTGCACCCAATGTATAGAGCTCAGCCACTGAACCATCAGATGCTCTCTCTGAACAAGAGTTTGGGTCCAGCAGTGTCTGTTTCTTGAAGGAAAATTATAGATCTTAATAATAAACACAGTAACCAGATGTGGATTTACTGCAAGGTGCACCCACTGTGCTAAAAACTGATTTTTACGTTATTTTTTTTCCCCTTGGTAGCTCAGATTTGGGCAGGTTCTTGTTTCACCCCCCTGGCTGCTGTGCCATATTTATAATTGTGGAGCATTTTTGCTGTTCCACTGCCTGTCAGGAGGCTGTGAAAATGCCAGATCCATCTGCATGGAGAGTGTGTGTTTCTGCACCCCAGTTCCTTTCTGAGGAATATGCCTGGATGAAATGGAAAAAAACTACTGCATTTAGGATTCAAGTGAACATGTGGTGATGGGGGCAGATGAGTTAATGTTGTCCTTTTGAATATCTGCCTGGTGAAGATGACTGCAGATTCAATTTCCTCCGAATTTAATCAGCCTTGTTGCTTATTGAATGGAAGAGAGGAAAATATAACTTCCTAACTGTTCATGGAGGGAAAGGATGAAATTATTTATTAGGTACTCAGCTTTCTGTTTCCCTTTCAGACCAGTTCTGTCTGGTCACATAAGTGCTAATGATCAGTCAAGTCACAGCTCTGCCTGCTTTTTAAAAGTCACAGAATAGTTATAGAAGATGTTCCACATGCAGCTCAGTAAGTAAATTTAAAAAATCCCTCTTTCTGTCCTGATCTGGGTTATTACCAGTTTGTAACTCCAGTTTTATGCAATGTGGGTTTTTTAAACTCAATTTTATTGTTAGTGAATTTCTAACACATGCACCAATATTGAGATGCAAATATAATTCTGGTGTTAGAGAATACAATCAAAAACATATTAAAACTTTTTTGTTTAGGTTTTAAGAGCTAAGTTTTAAAATACCAGTTTTGGTCTCTGACTTACTTTGTCCCAAGTTTCCCTCACCACTCAATAAATAAACAGTTTTCCATTATTCTAGATTGAATGACAAAACACAGGTACTGAAATGACAGTGTTTTATATTTAATTTTAATGTTTTTATTCTCTCTGTAGTAGTAGAGATGGAAATTTCAGCCTTCTAAGATTCTCGGCATATTTTTCAACCACATTTTTGTCAGACCACCAGTGTTCTTACATCTGATGTAGCTTCTGACTGTGCTGTTTATACACTGAGCTCTCTTGGATAAATCTGCTGCTCAAGATCTGAAATTTGATTGTGAGGGAAAGGGTTCAGTGCTGGAAAAGCTGCTGGATTTATTCATTCACCTGTTTGGGCTTTAGCACAAGAGCTCAACTTTGATCTCTTGAGGCAGATAATGTTCCATGGATGAATCCCAGCACCAGCGCACAGGGCTTAGGCCATGATAACTGTTTGTAACAAAATACCACAGAACTGGGGTAACTGTAAAACATTTCCTGTATCCAGTCCTTGTTTTGAATATTCCAGAACTTGCTGTCTGATTTTTAAACCACTTGTACAGAAAAGCTGTTGTTGAGAACTTGCACAACTGTCTAGGAGGATGTTCAGTTAATATCTCTCTCTGAGGAGAGATTCTTTTCAGGTACTTTTAACTCTCAATATTGTTTTAACACTGTGTTCTCAACCCTGTTGCAAAGTATTTTATGTATGAAGGATGATGCATGTATTTCATGCACTTTTAATTTGCTTGAAGTCTCGTGGACCTCTCTAGCTCCAAAGCTATGAAGTGATTTTTCTTTTCATGTGAGGAAAGATTGGATGCTTTTGAAATGTGGCACATTGAAACATCTTTGCTCATAAAAGATCTAAACCTGAATGCTTGTTAGTTGTGACTTCTTTCCCTAAAAACCTAATTTCTGAGGTGGATTTTATATTTACAGGAATTCCATTTCCAAGTTTCTGTCCTTTCTGATGGCTAGCAGGATAACATTTCCTCTAGTCCTAGAGGAAAAATTTCCAGCTTTCCTACTGGATTGCCATTAAATCACATTAAATATTCGGTTTTAAGGTCAAGTGTAATTTTAAAGCCTTGGGGGTTCATATTTAGGTAAGAGAGGTGAGGTGGGGGTTTTTATGTTACAATATTGAGTAAGTTACAATGTTTAATAACTTTTAAAGGACTTTTCCAGCGTGATGAGAGGATTTTCCAGATGGTTCTGGACGCTGTTTGATTTCTTACAACACATCCTAAATGTTTGGTAAACCAGAACAGGGAATTGGGGCGCATTAAACAATCTTTTAACATGGAAAATATTTATCTGTGATCACTTCAGGTGCTGTCACCTGTCATAAATCCGCAGAATATTCAGAACAGCTCCACAATTCCCAGCAGTTTATCCAAAGCAAGAAGTCTCGATGTGCAGGTATTTTAAGGAAAATTCAGGATACCATTTTTTTACATTGCTTTTTCCCTGGAATTCCCCGTGTTGGTGGAAAGAAGGGGTGAATTTTGTTAGGAAATAAATCCGAATCTGCAGTCCCTGCTGCCTCCTGCCGCCGGAGGCCGCCGCAGCCCCGCATTCCCGATGGATTTCCGTGGGGATCCGTCATCCACACAGCGATCCCCGGAGCCCGTCGGGATGGGGAACCCGCAGTGCGGAGCTGCCTTCAAACGAGAGCCTCCTCCTGTCCCAGATTCGGAGTTTTTGCCAGTTATTAAGCTGAATTTATGGAAGAGAGAGTTCCAAATTCTAAAATCTGGAATGTTGTTATGGAAAGGAAAAGGAGAGATCAGCTGTTGTTTTACAGCTGCACAGTCATGGCTTGGTGATTTTTGGGGCAGGATGAAGCACTGGGAGATAGATGCTGGTTGGTTTCTCGTTGGACCAAAAATAGCAAAATTGGGGAAAAAAAAAATAATTCTATTAATGATGGCAACACCTGAAGGACTCTTCCTCATGCCTCTAAAAAATGTAAAGTATTCCCATTTTACAAATAAAGGAAAAAAGGCAAAAGCAGGGGAGGTATCTTGGATTACGAGGCCATTAACAGCTGCTGTAAAAAAAAATTGGGGAATGCTAAGAAACTGAGATTTTTATCAGATTTAAACACATTTAATTCCCAAGATGTTGAGGCAATACCTCAGTGGGTCATCTGGTATTTTCTCCCCTCTCAGTATTGCCATGGCAAAAGTTTTCCCCCAGGCAGTGATGCTTGAGCAGTTGGGCTTTTCTTGTTTAAATGTTAATTTAGGTTTCAACTGATGTCAGACTGAGCAGGAAAAACAGGAGCTGTGCTGCTCAGGCTCCAAAAAATGAGTGTTTGTAAATAGTGAAATCAAAAATCTTGTTTGGCTGTTCAGGTGAAAGCTAAGTTGTCAACTATTGTAGAGCCAAAAATCAGGGTTTTTGGTTTTTTTTTAATTAATAGATTTCCCCAAAGCTCAGCCCAGTAAAAGTTTTCATGGTTTGCAACCAAACTCTGTAACCCAGAATCAAATGTGAAAATGTGATTTGAAGCTTTAATAAGTAGCATTTAACCCAACCAGCATTTTATTTTGCAAAAGGGAGTGAAATGCTGCTGATAAAGTATTGTTATCCCTAAAAACCTTCCAGGTTTTGTAAATCATAGGGGTTAGAACATAAAGAAGAAATTTTGGCTTTTTTATGGTCATGTTTTTCTACAACTTCAAAGCTGTGTCAGCCCCCAGATTTCCATGGTGATGCTGAACTTAAAGCAATATAATTCCAATTAATCACCACCCTAAAGCAACCTTATTACAACAGAAACCTTTGTATATATTTAAAAATAATCTTGATGGTCGCCTTGTAAATAATAATGTATTTTTTTTTACCAAACTGAAAGTTCTGCTGCACTTGTGGGAGGAAAAAAACCAATTTCCCTTCAGTGCAGCAGCCTCTTGATGATGTAAATTTGTTTTGCTGCTGGTTTCTTGTGGTTTCTGGGTGATTTAAAGTTCAAGTAAATTCTGTCACCACTTCCTGCTGATAACCTCATCTAGATCTGTTAAATACAGAGCTTTTTGCACTGGGCAGAGGGGCTGAAAATCTGGTTTTTGCTGCTGCCTGGGGAAGGAAGGAGGTTATCTAAGAAAAGAAGAAGCTTAAAGCTGCAGCTGCCTGAAGATAACACAGCGATTTTCCTCTTTATTGGGTGCATTTAATAGCTGCTAACTACCCTGGTGCTTGAATCTTTAGCACCATGGTTAAATTGTACTAGAGGAGTACAGGGGGTGAAAAAAAAATGTCATCTAGTATTGAAAATCTGGTTGTGGAATTCCTCACCCAGCTGGCAGCTGGCTCAGTAACGTGATCAGAGGGTGGGGTTGGCTGGTGTGCAAGGAAAATAACTTATAGCACAAGGTAGGATATTGTTTTACCCACAAAAATTATCACAATTAATAGAAATATTGCCTTGTTAGTCCATATACTTAGCATTTGAACCCAGAATACTGCTCTTTTAGTTACCAGGAATTACCAGTTAAGGAATTCTGCAGTAAAATATCACTAAGAATTTGCTTAAGCAGAGAGTGTTAGAACAAGAGTAGTCTCACAAAGCAAATATATTTCAGCCAGGACGATGCAGAACTTTAATCTTTGGATGTGAGAAGTGGACAGATAGAAAATATTAATTAAATATTTTTAATATTGGAAATGTCCAAGGCCAGGTTGGAGCAACCTGGGGTAGTGGGAAGTGTCCCTGCCCCTGGCAATGGGGTGTACTTTAAAGTCCCTTCCACCCCAAACCATTCTGGGATTATTAAACCTGTACTTTATACACTGAATTACTGTTATTAGGGAATAAAAACGTGCAGGGAGAAGCCTTCAACTTACCTCGTCCTGAGCTGCTGTGTGCTCGTGGCTTAATTACAGGAGCGGATGGCATTAATTGGGGTTTGCTGTGTGCGTGCTCAGGCTGGGTGAGACTGGGTTCAAAATTGCCAAGAAATCTGCTGGAAAAATTCATGGCAAGGGCTGGCATGGAGATTTACGGGAGAAATATGGAATATCCCCATTTGTAATTAGCCTTGTGGTGTGTTGGAGAAACTGGGTTGGTATTGGTGAATTTTGGGATTATTACTGGTGGATTTTGGGTCTTGGTACTGGTGGATTTTGGGGTTAGTACTGATGGATTTGGGGGTTAGCACTGGTGAATTTTTGAGTTCATCCTGGTGGACTTTGTGTCCGTGCTATCCTGCTGCTCCCCCACCCCCGGCGCCCACCCCGCACACCAGCCAGCGCTAATTACGGGGAAACACAGAAATAACTCACAACCACAGAAAAGCGACCAGGACCGCCCCCTTGCCCTGCGCTGTGGCCCTGAAACCCGGGACCCCCGGGGCCGCGCAGCCCCCGCGCACTCTGCGCGCATCCCCGCGGGCGGGTGCGGCGCCTTTAAGAGGCAGCGCCGTGTTTGT
>WEKY01011633.1:47484-72473 GCA_013390045.1 Picathartes gymnocephalus
TCCATCCCTTCCATCCCTCCCCTCCCATCCCCTTTTTCCCAAAACCACAAAGCGCTTCCTCGCAGTGATGAGGAGATGAAGTCACTTGCTAGGAGACACCTAGAGGAGGAAAAGGAGTTAGATATTGTTATTTGTGTTGTAATTGTGTCCATGCAGCTGATAGAAGTCAGTGCAGAGGGTTCCTGCTGGCTGTTTTCCACAATTTCTTGTGTTCTTTTCCTGCTTGCAGGGTTTGGAGGTGTTGGAGAAGGACTCTCAGGGATCAGTGGTGCTGCTGCTGCTGAGCTCTTTGCAGTGTCACCTTAGCCACGGTTTGAAATTGGTGCATTTCAGAAACTCGATGCTGAAGGAGTGAAGCACATTGTGTTCACCCATCTGCTATTTCAGCTCCTTTCTTGGCTTCCCCTTGTGTTCCCTGGTTAAATTCAGGATGCTCATCCTTCCTCCCAGACCTTCCACAAGGTCCATCCCACCCTCCCACCTTCAGACAGTCTGGTTCATCTGTCCCAGAGCTGTGGATCTCCAGAACTGCCCCAAACCAGGATATTTTGTCACTGTCAGAGTATAAAATGCTCTTTTAGCAGTGCCAGGTGTCTCTGGGGGTCCAACACCTGACACTGATAACTTCTGTTCCATAGGGAAGCAAACCTGGGCATCAAACCCAAATTCCAATTAGAGACCAGCCTTCCTCCTTCAAGCTGCTTTAAGGAAGATTAAGGCAGTTTTTGCCAAGAAAACCATGGCAAGTGGCTGTACTTACCTTGAGAATTTTCTTAGAATCCTGCTCAGAGCCTGGAGCAACCCAGGCTGGCACAGCTTAGACACAGAAATCTCTCCAAACCCAATTCCTCTTGTGCTTTCCTTGCACTGGGAACCAGCACATCTCCAACTCTTTCTATATTAAGAGAAGAGACTCACCAAGGAAGAAAGGCTGGGTTTCCAAATAGCTGGATTATTTCAGCTTTCTAGAGCATTTGCTGTATTCTAATGAGCATTTCACAGGCTAAGGTTTATCTTTAAAACTGAATAATCCCTAAAACAAACTCTCAGACCCAACAAACCTGTTGTTTGTCCTGCCACAATGAACATTTGCATCTGAGCTGCATTGCAAATGGATTTTATTCAAAATTAAGCTTGTGTGTGATGGTTTTGTTCTCTGGCATATGGACTTGGACATGCAGTGGCCTTGTCTGGCTTGGCATAGACTTTGTCCCTTTTTTTGTATTTCCTGCATTTCTGACAGCTTCGTGTGGAAAGTGGGTGTTGGACACCCACAGGTGCAGGGTGGATTCTGAACCAAAAACTTCTCCACATGGCAAAATGTGTGTGGTGATTTTTCCATCAGGAAGCTGCTCCCTGCTCCAAACTGAGCAGGATGGAGCAGGACAGCCCAACACACCCAGTGCAGGCAAGCAGAGCATTCAGCTGATCCTCTCACTGATAACACACAATAAATGATGCTGAAAGCTTTTTTCTTTAGAATTCCTTTTGTCTAAACCAGCTTTCTGACTTGCTGTGCATTAATTAATAGGCACAAATTTCTCTTCCATTGAATGGAGTGAGTCGATCCCAGAGATAAATTTCTTTTGAATGAGAGAAGACAAATAATGGATGATGTTGCTGGTGGCAGATACTCATCTCTCTGACAGCACTGGGCATGAAGATAACGTGAACAAACCTTCTTTTGTTCTGTTTTAAAGTGAGTGGAATGACTCCACTGCTGCCCACTGTGATGCTGATGAACATGAACTCATCATTCTGAAAACCAGAGGCACGGCCCAAATTCATCCTCGGCCCAAATTCATCCTCGTGCCTTTGTTCTGCAGCAGAACAAATGCACTGTTAGCTGGTAATTGTCTCTTAATTCAAATGTAGTTGCCATTAGGACATGAAAAATCCAAGGGGTTGGGTTTTGCATTGCTGGGAGCCACCGAATACATTTCAAAATGATATTTAAGACAGAAATTGATCCTTACAAGATGTTGGCTGTGCTTGTAGGGTGTCAGAATGCATTTTTTTATACGTTTTCCCTCCTCTGCCACACTTTGATGAGGACAGAGCTCTTGGTAGACAATGCACATGTGATCAGACTGTGTGAAAGTGGTGTCTTGATAAATTATAGCTGCCATAGCTGAGCTTATCTGAAGTTTTTATTTAAGGGCATTTTCCTAACAAGGCTTTCCACCAAGATCTTGGCTCACAGATGTTTATTCTCTGCCCTGCCTGAAGCAGAGAGATCGAGTTTGCCTTCTCAGCACAGCCCTGAGAACAGGAATTGCAGTTCCTCTGATATCATCTCGCCTGAATATTTTTTTTTTGTCTGCTTTTAAAAGGTCAATTTTTTTTTTTTTTTTTTGCTGACGTTCAGTGTGTTATGAGGTCAAATAAATGAGTGCTCATGAAATGCTTTTGCAGAAAGCTGTGTGCAGCACATAATTCCTGTGTGTGTTCATTGCTCTGTCAGATCAATGCAGCTGTAGTATTTCCTGGTTTATTCATTGTTCTGGAGCATTGATGCTTAGCAGGTCTGGACAGAGGGGTCAGCAAGCAACAAATTAAGGGATTGCTGTGATATTATTCTGATTGGGGTTTATTTATCTCTCCACTGGGCTCTTGGGGTGGGGTGCCTGTGCATTACCTTCTCAGCTGATCAGGAAAGGAAAGCTTGGCATGACAGGATGGAAGTGGTGAAAGTGGTGATTGATCATTTTATTGATCCATGCTGAAGTGAAGGAGAGAGGGGATTGCACCATTTCATTACAAATCAATCAAGTTCAAGGTTTAGACACAGTCTAAATCAGGTGAGGACTGATTTATCTTCCTTCTCTGGTGAGTGTGAAAGGCAGATCTTGCTGAAATCCAGAGCTGCAGCTGTGGAGCAAACAGTGCCCAGGGAGTCTCCTTAGCCACTGGCCAGGTAAATTCCTGCCAAAACCCCATTTGGACAGGATGAGAGAGAGGGGGGAGTTCCTAACAAGCTGGGAAATGAACCTTTCTGTGTCAGGATGGGTCCTGCTTAGCTGTGGCTGTAACTTTAATTGGAAAAGGTTAATCTGATTAGTTGGTGTTTACAAAAAGCTTTAGGAATGAGCACTGCTGTGGAAGTGCTGACTGTTATGATCATGATAGATATGCTTTATCAGCAGTTTGCCTGATGAACAAGATGCTTTTTTTCCCATTTGACTGTGAGGGAGCTGCCTCCTGGAGAGCAGAAGAAAAATATTTCAGAAAAAAAAAGTTTAAAAATGGGTGTCCTGTTGTTTCACTGGATTCTACCAACTGTTGAGCACTCTGTGTGTGGTCATGGGTCCCTCTGCTACCAGACAGAGGGAGAGGGACTATTGACAGGACAGGGGGAATGGCTTCACGCTGACAGAGAGGAGGTTTAAGGTAGATATCACAAAAAAATCCTTCCCTGTGAGGGTGGGGAGGCCTGGCACAGGGTGCCCAGAGAAGCTGTGGCTACTCCATCCCTGGAAGTGCCCAAGGCCAGGCTGGACAGAGCTCTGAACACCCTGGGACAGTGTTTGGTGTCCCTCCCCATGGCTTGGATACCTTGAATCTGCTTTGTCAACCATGACAAGGCTTGGGGAAAGTGTTGGGGGCAGAGTTTTCGTGGGTGCCTAAGATTATTCCTTGTTTTCTATATTTTTGGGATTGGTGCTGGTGGTAGTGGGGAAGCTGGTGTTGTTCCATGTTTGACACACAAAGTGCAGGCTCAGAAACTAAGCAGAATCACATGTTTTATGGAAAGGAAAATCCTCCTGGGAGGAGCAGCCAGAGTTCATGATTAATTTGTAGAGCGTGCACGCACGCCACGGATCTGGGAGGGAGGGGAGCTCCTTTATGCTTTTGCATCCTCAAAAGGAGCACTTGTAGCTGGTAAGGCTTTTGTAGGTGTGGGATCTGAAAACCCCATTTATGCCAACAAGAGACCCAGACTTGAGCTGCCTTGCAGGTGCTGTCAGATGATGTTGGAGTTTAAAATGGTGTTTCCATCCTGAATAGGGTTTTTAACTGTCTCTTGCTATCAGCAGTATTCTTCAGAGGCTGTGCCTTGCTTTGGCTGCTGTCAGATGTTCAGATTAAAAAAAAATAAAATACTGGAGTGCAGTTTATAGAGTAGCTTTTACCTTCAGAGCTTGCAGGGAGTTATAAAGGAGAGTGTAATGAAGGAATCCTGCATTTCCTATGTGGAAAGTAGGGCAGAACGGAGAGGAAAACTGGTTTGGTGACTCATGGCCTTACCTAGTGGCTCAGAAAACACAGATCCAGCTCTGTTTTCCCGTGGGCTTCTGGGGTGTCAGAGCAGTGAGTCAGCCAGGGGACAGCAGGGCTGGCTCTGCTCCCCACTTTCTCCCTGGCTGGCAGAGCCCCGGGTGGTTCTGAGTTCCCCAGAGGGGTTTGGCTGGATGGAAATCATCTTCACACCTCTGCAGTCCTTTCTATGAAGTGCTGGAAGAATGGCTGGAGATAACAACAGCATCAGGGAGGTGTGAGGGCAGCCAGCAAGTGAACAAATAAATAATCAGCGCTGCTGATCTAATCCCCAGCATCGCTCCTGTCTCCTGCTCCCAAATCCCCCCCGCGGGCTGCGACAGCGCTGTCACCTCTGCGAGCTGAGTGTTCTGTGTGTTTCCCACCGCAGGTTTGTGTGAAATCCCTGCTCCCTCTGGCCAAATCTCTTCCTCTGGAGCATCACCAGCGTGTGGAGCCTGCCCCACACACCCATCCCCTGCCAAACCACGGCCTTGACCTGCGTGTTCCGCTGTTTCCCGTGCGACCCGTCCTGCGGGAGCGCCTCCTGGGCCACCCCCGACTTCAGCCAGCGCTCAGTGGCTCCAATGGTGAAGATGACAAGATCCAAGACTTTCCAGGCATACCTGCCTTCGTGCCACAGGACCTACAGCTGCATCCACTGCAGGGCTCACCTGGCCAACCACGATGAGCTCATTTCCAAGGTAGGTGCTCCCGGCAGCGGATGGTTCCCTTGTGTTGCACATCAGTGGCTGTGGAGGTGCTTGGCTTTATCCAGCTGCCTTTTTTTCCTTGGAAAATGGGCTCTCAACCCATCTATTTGTGAGCTGCTGGTTTTGTTTTAACTCGTTGGGGTCTTCACCATCCTCACAAGTTGCAGTGGAGGGGCTGGTACTGATCTCTTCATTCTCATCAGCGGGGAATGGCTGGAGATGTGTCTGGGGAGGTTTAGTTGGATATCAGGGAAAGGTTTTTCACCCAGAGGGTGATTGAGCACTGGAAAGAGGCTCCCCAGTGTTTGGTCACAGCACCAAGTCTGTCTGAATTCAAGAAAAGCTCTCAGGCACAGGGTGGGATTGTTGGGGTGTCCTGTGCAGGAGTTGGACTCGATGATCCTGATGGGTCCCTTCCAGCTCCTGAGGAGTGTTAGGATAAGCTAAATTAAAAGCTGTCAGAGCCAGTGAGTGTTTTGATGCAGAAGGAGCAGGCCAGTAAGAGGAGCTTGTCCTGAAGTGGGAAAATTAAACTTTCCCAGTGTCTGCTGGAGCCTGGCTGTGGTCAGGCATCGAGTTCCCAGGTCTCAGCTGCCTTGGAATAACTGTTCCGTAAAGTTTATTCAGCTTATAAAATCTGTGTTCAGAAAAAACAGGCACAGCCAGAGATTTATGAGCTGAGCTGAGTGGAAATGGTGCTGTGAGCTCTGTGTGTGCAGCTTAAACAGTTCAGCTTCTTGGAGCAGCCTGGAAATACAGGGATCACCAGGGACAGAGGAGCTGTGCCTGTGTGAAAGGGGGTTGGAAGGGTAAATGTGGCAGCATCTATGCCCTGGGGGTGAAATTGTTTCACCTTCTGGGGCAGCTGGGTGACTCCAGGCTCCTCTGCCCAGCTCAGATGGGGCAGTGACTCCCTGGATTTTCATTTGGAACCCTGGATTTTGTGTTGGGACACAGAAGGTGCTTTACTGGATGAGGAAAGGGGTTTGTTTTACTTGCTGTTTTTACAGTAGATTAGAGTTTGTGCTCTGCTTTTTTTTTTCTCAACACAGCTGGTCCCCAGCCAGGGAAAACAAGGCTGTACATTCCCAATGCTTTCACCTTTGATGCTTCCTTCCCCTCCTTGTTCCATGTCCATGCTCCAATGCAGCCAGCTTTGCAGGTTAAGTAGCTTCCAGCAGGGCAATGCCAGTGCTGCCAACTGCTTGGAATTTGAGCTTCTAGCCCAAGGCAGGCAGAAACTGCCCAGGAATGCTGACTGCTGAAGATATGGACGGGTGAGGGAAAGGAGGAAAGCACAGTGTGAGGCAGCGTGTGACTTCTGGAAGTGTGCTCTGGGACCTGCTCCTTCTAAAAGTTCATTCTAGACTAAGGTGTAAATTAATAGTTGGGACCACATCGCTGGTGAAGCCACTAGCAGCTCGTGGAATTTGAATGCAAAGGGTTTGGGGTTTCAGGGTTTGTTTCTCAGGGTTGTAAACATGAATAAGAACACATTCTTCTAACTGGAAACCTTATAAAACTAGTTGTGCAATCGTGGCTTGTACAAGTGGCTGTTTGACAGAACAGAAGGGCAGTCCCTGCCTCAAGGGGCTTCCAAAATGTGGAGGAACTTTCCCAGGCAAAACTTAAATAGTGGCTTTTTGATCTGTTTGAGTTCAGTTTGCAGAAGGCCTCAGGGAGATGGTTCAGTTCTTTCATCACAGCCTTATGTTCACATCCCTGAACCAGGCACTGCTGTTGGCTGTGTGCTTGTTTTCCCCATGAAAACGTGGCAGAGGGAAAAGGGAGGAACGAGGATGGAAAAGGGAGTGGGAGATTCTGCAGGAGCGGGAGCTGTGCTGCAGCTCAGCCTGATCCTGACTGTGTCACTCGAATCCAGACAGCCCAAATGACACCATCCTTGGAAACATTCCCCACAAGACAGGCCTTTATGTAACAGCAGGCTGTTTTGCCTCCATGAAATCCATTCCTCTGCTCCTTTTGCCCCGGGCTGTGCAGGGACCACACCAGAGCTGGGCTGCTCTGCACTCCAGGAGCTTTTAGCTCCTTTGGATGCACACAAGTTGCAGCACCGGCTCGAGCTGTTGGATGAAGCACAAGCTGGAGCTGAATCCCAGGATTGTTCTGTGTCAGTCCCTACTTTTCATTTCCTCTCCATCTCCCAGGTTTCCCCTCCCAGCCCTTCAGCACCAGTGTTAACTTACTCTGGCTTCAAAGTGTTTTGCCAGCACCAGGTATCCAAAACTTTCTGACAAATAGGCCTTGGCAGGGCAGTTTTTGCTCTCTTCTCTATTTCAGGAGAACCTTGTGCTTTAAAAGGGGTAGAAGGTTTCTCAATAAACCATTGCTATTTAAAGAAAACAATCGATGCTGAGGCTTTTAAGAAAATCCAGAGCTGTTACATGAAGCCAGTTACCAAAATGTTGCTTACTTGGCCTTTTATCTCCTGCAGCCTGAGGGAGAAAGTGGTTTAGCTGTCTGATTTGTAACAAGATCTAAGTTGTAGGTTGGACTGTCTGGCCAAGAAAGGCCTTATTGACTTAGGAAATATTAAGGTGATCAGATAAATCGGGTGGAGTGAGTAGTTTTCCTTTCTGTGTTCCTTTGGTGTCTGGCTTAGCATGAGTGGAGGTTCTTGTTCCCTTGGAGCAATGCATCATTTAAAAGGCTGTGCCAAATTTAGTACATACTCTTGTTTCACTGCTTTTTCCAGTGCCTAAGTGGGCTGAGACTTTGGGAACTCAACCCTGCCCTGCAACAGATTCCTGTGTGACCTTGAGGAAGTCACTGGATGTCTTTGTTCCTCCTTTTCCCCACCTGGAATGCTGCTGCTTTGTCCAATTCTGCTTGGAGGATTTTGGAGCAGGTCCTGTCTGCTCCTCCAAATTAGTACAGGGTGTCCCATTCCTCTTTGATTTTAATATAAAAACAAAACCACCGTGCCAGGCAACTGTACTTAAAAAACATATTTGGATGCCAAAAAATAAGTGAAAGGTACTTCTTGTTACAGGCACAACATCCCCATGGTTTTTAGAATGTTTAAGAAAAATATATATTCCATAATCAATGTCTCCAGGAAAGAGACCCAGGAGTTTTTCTTGACAAATGTGCCTTTTACATCATTTTTTTAGTGGGGCCTGAGGGGACAGCCTCAGAAAGTAGACATTTAACAAGGTAAAGTTAAACAAGTTTCTCAGACTGGCAGGGGTGATGCTGATTTCTAGCAACCCTGTGCTGTTCCAGCTCTCTGTCAGCCTTTTCTGTTGGAATCCACATGTACTTGGTGCCCTTAAAGGAGGATGGGAACAAGAGCAGAAAGATCCAGGCCAAAGATGCCACTTGAGTGTTGATTTTTTTGTGCTATGTGAGCAGTAATTCAGCAGAAATGTCCCTGATTATGGAAATATGTGGAGAATGTCTTGTGGGCGTCCTGCAGTTTCTTTTTTTCAGTGAATTACTGTGATCCAACTGCTCAGCATTACTCGGTGATGTATCCTCTGAAGTTAGCCCCAGGCTTGCTGGGGAAGTTTAATGTTTTCCTTTGATGTCTGCATGGAACCTCGCTGAACATGAATGGGAAATTCTTCAGCACAAAAGGCTGCAGCTCCTCCAGCAGTGAGAATTTAGGGAAAATAGAGGGCTCCTGAAAAGCCTGACTTTCTCATTTGGGGCTGGGTTGTTAATGAGGGAGCACTTAGAAGCTCTTTTTGATCTTCTCAGTTGGGAGTTGGGAGGTTGATCAGGAAAATTCCCTCCCAGTCCGTGTGGTCTCTCTCTTCCCTGGCTGCTGGGGCCTGAGCCTGGTGGTTCAGCAGCTCTTGGGGAGATTTATGGCTCGCTGAAAACATCAAACTTTGCTCCCTGTTGCAACTGGAGGATCTGAAAAGGATTTGAAGATTTTTCCAGAGAAGCTGTGGATGAATTCAGCTGCTTGGGAGTATTTATTGCACCACATACGAGTGAAAGGAGCAGCAGTTGTTGGGTTCTTTGGTTTGGCTCTTGGCTTCTTTTTTTTTTTTTCCTTTTTTCTTTTTTTTATGTGGACAAGGCAGTGTTTAATGTTCTTTAGGGCTTTACTTCTCAGGACCCAGCTGATATTTGTAGTTCAGTTCATTTGGAAGATGTGAAGTTATTTGCTGGGTGAGGGGAACATGCACACAAGGTAGAACAATAAATTTAAAATTACAACGTGGTAATCTCTAACCTAATGGAAAAAGAGGCATTGAATAGGTGTCCAAGACAAGTCTGATGAAAACCCTGCATTTCCATCATAGGAAAAACCAGTGTATGAGGTGAGATGGGTATTCCCTTCTCAAGAGTAAAGTTCTTATTTTTCATTATTCTTGCTTTAAAGTAGATTTTGTTCCTTCCCAAATATGAATTTAAGTTCCCAGCTCCACAGTAATGAACTCTTAAGGCCAGGAGGAGCCATCCCATCATCACACCTCACCTCCTCTGGGGCATGGACCAGTGGATTTCACCAGGGTTGCAGCAATTCTTTCAGGAAAAGCATTTAGTCTCCATTTGAAGACTTCAAGAGGGGAAAATTCACTGCTCCCTTTGGTCGTTCTTTTCCAGTGGTTAATCATCCTTACTATTAAAAATCAGAGACTTTGATTTAGATTTGTCTGACTTGTGCTTCCTGTCATTGGCCATTATTTTATTTCTTTTGCCAATAAAATACATCTCTAGTCCCTACTCTTCTCCCTAGAAAAGATCTGCAGTAACCAAAGTCGCTCTTGATCACTTTTTGCACAAACAGATTCAGCTCTGTCGTGCTGCAACCTGATTTTTTCCAGTTCCATATAATTTTTGTGGTTCTCTCCTACATTTTTAGCATTTCAATATCTTTTTTAGGGATGGGAACAGAGCTGGTCTCATTGTTGCAGCCTCAGACTCTGCAGCAGCATCTTTTCAGCTCACACATTTCATAATTGTATCAGTCTCACCGGCTCAGCACTGCTCAGAAATCTTCTGTTCATTTATTTGCTGTGAGCTCTTCATGCACCAGATTTATCAATTTCATACACATTTCTAGAAGCTGTCCAGTAGCTTTTGGATCCTGCTTTCCAGCTCTTGTTCCCTAATGAATTTGTCACTTCCAGGCATTATTCAGAGCTTGCTCTTAATTGCAAGTATTAGAGTTCGAGCAGTAAATGATAAACAGCAAAGGAGCTCTGGGAGAAGTCATTAAAATCAGTTTTTTCAGCTTCCCATTTCACTGCTGTGAGCGTGAGGGAAGGGAGGCACCTTGTAATTCTTGGCTTCCATGAAGTTTAAAGTTAAATGCAGATCGAGAGGATTTCAGTCCTCAGTAGAACAATGTGCCATCAGAGCTGTTCAATGGTCCTTTTCCTTCAGCAGGAGATGCAGCCTGGAAAAATGAGATTTTTCCACACAAATCCATCCCCAGAACCCTTTCCAGGCAGGTTGGTGTTTGCAGGGAGGAGGGCAGAGGGTCTGAGGTTGTTATTTGAGTCCCTCATCTCTGTGTTTGGGAGGGAAGGAACAAACAAGGACTGCCCTTTGCAGGGAAAAGTCAGGATGTGAAACCCGAGTAATGAGAATTTGTAGTGCCCCTTCCATAATGCAGCCAACCTAAATTGGATCCTTCTGTCCTGTGGAATTGCTTCCTCTGGGATTTACCCTACAAGTGTTCCCTCAGATCCTGCTGGCCATAATGGGATTGAAGAGAGCCAGGATCAGGTTGTTTTATTTAGTCAGGATATGGTTGTTTAACAGAACAAGCCCAAGGTAATTTGTACCTCCCTGCATAATTGTGTTTATACAGCAATTAACTGCTGTGTGATTTTTAGAAAGATTTCATTCTGCTCCAAAAAAAAAAAAGAAGGGAAAAGGTAATAAATCACAAGAGTTTAGAATTCCCTGTCAAGGAGCAGGAACAGGGTAAAAATGGATTTTTCTAATCCATCACTATCTTCATGGAAACAGCTCTCCTTTCATCTGCTGCTTCCTCTGCCTCAGAATTGATGACCTGGGCATAAATAAAATATTGTTCCCATTTATTATCCAGGGAGCTGCCAGGGACAAAGGACAGTTGAAACATCAGGGGTTTTTTTGCTGCAGCTGCTGCAAATCGTGAACAACTGGAGCTGGGAGCTGGTGAGGTCTGAGCCCTCCTGGGGGTTTCAGCTGTTGGCCCTTGCAGTTGGAAAAGGAGGAAATTCCAGCAGGCTCCAAGCTTTGCTCCTGGGAGGAGCTGCCCTGGGAATTCCCCTTGCAGGTGTGTGGTTTTAATCTGATTTATCGTTGTAAGAGCAGCCCAGGAACAACACAGAGCTCTGGTTTAATCTGTGATTTAATCACACACAAATATGGGGGCAATGCAGGGGGGTTTTTCCCCACCTGCTGCCTTTGGGGAGAAGACTCTGAGGAGTCTCTGATGATAATTTCAGTTTTAGAACAGCAGGAAATGCTGTCAAAGGGCTTCACGTTGCTTTAGGGGAGCTGCTGTGTCTGCCAGCCAGCAGCACATCCATCCCTGGAGCAGTTTTCCTCATCCAGGACTGGGACAGGCAAGGATTGAAGTTCAAGCACACAAGGAAACTCCACCCTGAGCCTCCTCTCTTAAAATGCACAATGGGAATCACAACTGTTAGAACAAGCAGCAATAGCAAAGGTAGAAACTGGGGCAGGATACCTGGAATTGGGAGATTTCCAGTGATCCCTTTCAGCAGAGATTGCCATGGAAAAAATGACTTGAAATCTGATTGAACTGAAGTATCTTAAATACAAATACCTCAATTCCAGCTCAGCTCTGAGGACACATCCACAGTAAAAAATTAGATTTCAGTACCAAAACTCATTTTGACAAGAGACAAAACCCTGAGAATTTAGGTGATGGATTAAACAATGAATGATAATTCCAATAAATGATGAAATTCTCAGCCAGGAGGTGTTTTTGGTGGTTTCATCTCCCTGCAGTGGATCTTCCCCAGGGCCACGAGGGAGCTGCTGCCCTGGACAGATCTGCTTTTGCTGAGAAGCAAAGTCTGCCCTGACTGTCAGCATTGCTGCTATTATGGGCTGCATTAATGGCAAACAGAGCTCCACTGATACGTGGACACTCACTATTATGCTGCTAATTAAATAACTTGTTGCATTAGCACTTTCCATCTTCCATCCCAGCTCTGTGTTTATCTCCAAAACGCATGCAGCAGCAATAATTAATGGGGAAATAAAGGGCTTTATTCTCCCCCTGCCACTGCTTTTTCAGATGAGTGGATTGGTGGATGCTTTGAGCCTCCAGGAAAACAGCAGCACTCAAAAGTGGGGGATAGAACCCACAGCAAAAATTGCATTCTTCATCCCAGAAAGTGCTTCTTTGTCACTTCCTGTGGTTTTTCACAGTAAATAACAAAATTCTCTCCATATTGCCAAATGTAATTGGCTGCCACTTGGTGACTGAAGTGCCAGAGGTGCCAAACTCACCTCAGCTCCAGGTCTGGGAATGCTGGTGCCTGTTGGGAATGAGGCCATGGAAGTGCAGGGATCAGGGTTAACCAGGCTCTCCTGGGATTCATAATCACACACATCTCTCCTCCCTGCTTGGGAAAACAGGGATCTGCCTCCTGGAGCTGCTCTGCTTTTCTCCTAAATAAATTGGAGTAATTGCTTTTAAAAGTAAACACTCCATCTGCTCCTTCTCCCCGCAGTATTTCCACCCTTTTTCATCTTAAAGTCAAGTTTTGAAGCACAGCAGCAACCAGAGACCGTGGAAATCACAAGAGAAGCCTCAAAATATTGTGAAGTTTTATAGAAGTAATAAATTCGATGTATTTCTTTTTTATTTGCCTTCAGTAGTTTGCGCCCTTAGCGTTCACATTTTGAAATTTCCCTTTGAAGTCTGTGAGCTGGAAACTCATTTAAAAATAAATAAGAACAGAGTCCAGGAACCCAGAGCTTCAGGAAGGAGGGGGAATAGCACAGGGCTTGTGATAACACGAGGAGAATTCAGGGTTGTGATTGAAGTGACTCAGGACAGCCTGGCAGGCACGTGAGGGACAAGGGGACAGAGCAGCTTGCAAGTATTTTGTGAATTTTGACATTTTTATAGCATTTGGCTCAGGATTTAGCTCAGCAGAGCAGTGTCTTCATCTGTGTTAGAAATCCAAGTGCTCAAGGAAAAACCACCCCCCTCGATTTTGGGCAATTTGTATTTCCCTGAGTGCTGCTCTTCATTAATTGCAGAGCCTGAGAAGAGATCCCCTCTCTCTCCCTTCTGCAACTGCAATAGAAAATTTCCCTTTTGAGAGAAATCCCCTGCCCTGCCCTCTGGGTATGGATTAATAACTGGGAATGTGCCCCTGGATCCTGACCCATTTAAATCCATTCATGGAGCCCCACATTCCTGTTAGTTTTCCATCTTCCTGGGCAGCAGTGACATTCCAGGGATAATGCTGGATGTCCACTGTGGTTCATGATACTTTAGCATTTCTTGGGAATCTTGTGAAAATGAGGATTTTTCTTGGCTCCAGCTCCCAGAAACGTGAGAGGATGAGAGAATCTCCCTTTGAAAACCAAACCAAACTGGACCAAAAAAAGTCCTTACTGAAAAGAATTCTAAAATGAACCACTCCTTAACTTTGCCTGAGGATTTTTAGGGATCAGGAGGCTGTTGTATGGCACTGCAACACTGGGATTTCAGAGCACAAAGATTCTTGTAGGTTGGAATAGGGTTAGATGTGTTGGATCAACACCTGGGAGGCAGAATAAAAAAAATTGCAATGATACCTCCCATCAGAACAAAACCAGACAAAAAGCCTTTCATCTGTGCTCTTCCTGCTCACAGACTGCATAACCTGAGCCTCAAAATCCCTGTGAGCTGCAGGGATGGAGCTGTTCTGAGGATGGAATGCAGCAAATCGTGGTTATTCCCTGTGTTTTTGCACAGCAACATAACCTGCAGGGGAATAAAGGCCGTGCTGAATTAATTGAATTATTTCAGAGATGAGTTTGGTCCACTAATTCCGTATCGACTTTGGGCTTTAAATAGAATTAAGGACCTGTGTTAAAACTCAGTTAAAACTCAGGAATGCAGCTGGAACAGGGTAAGGTCACAGCTGTGCACGAGGTGGAATAATGGAACCTGTTCCCTTGACGTGGGTCTGTGTCTCATGTAATGGGAGCAAAATTGAATCTCTGTTTAATCTCTTCCTTCTGGGAGGGAGAGCCAGGTGGAATTAATGAACCCCGAGGAGCTCTCTGTGGTCTGTGTGCATGCAGGGAGCAAGCAATTGAAGCCCTGCTCCCATGGGAAATGCTGGAGTGTGATGGGAGTGGATGGCTGGAATGGCTGGAGCTGGCCAGGGCAGAGCCTGCAATCTGCAGCAGGAATTTTCACTGTTTTATTTTCCAATTTCTGCCTGCTGCTCAGTGACTCAAAGGGAAACTCCTCGTGGAGCCATCCTACACCTGGTGCTGTTACAGGCAGTGGTTCCTCTAAACACGCTGCAGGGCTCATCTTTTTAATCAAATTAAATCAAATCAGGGTTGAAAGGTGCCATGAAGGCCGAGCTTTGTGTGGGATGTTGGGAAGCAGCAGGCAGGAATTGGGATTAAGTGCGTGAGCATGTGGAAAACTGGGGTTTGGGGCACATCTTGCTACTCAGACTTGTTTCACATTGGATTGACACCACACTTTATCTTACTTAAAGGTCTCCTCTCCCTGTTCAAACTGTATTTTATGAGAACACCTCATCCTTGGGTGTTTAAGGGTGTTAGTTAAACACACTGCAGGGCTCATCTTTTTAATCAAATTAAATCAAATCAGGGTTGAAAGGTGCCATGAAGGCCGAGCTTTGTGTGGGATGTTGGGAAGCAGCAGGTAGGAATTGGGGTTAAGTGTGTGAGCATGAGGAAGCCTGGGGAAACTTTGTCACATTGGATTGACATCACACTCTACCTTACTTAAAGGTCTCTTCTCCCTGTTCAAGCTGTATTGCATGAGAACATCTCATCCTTGGATGTTTAAGGGTTAAATCAGCAGTGAGAACGGATAAATCTGACAGTCAGTGTTGTGCTGTGGCTGCAGGAACTCAAACCCAGAAGCTGGGAGATCAGTGATCCCAGATCTCTCTGCAGAGCTCCTTGGGTGGATTTCTCAGGCACTGGCTCAGTGCCCAAGGGTTTGTAACATCCCTTTTCTCCCTGCACCACTCTGCCCTGTGGGGACACCACAGGGAACGTGTCCTTTTTGGAAAATCCTGGTTCCTGTGCTCCTTGGGCTCCTCCTGCCACTGCCACCCCGCGCTGCCCGGGACCTGGGTGCCTTTGGGCCCTCAGTTCCATTTGCATCCCTGCAGTGGGAATTGTTTCAGGAGCAGAGTGTGAAGGGGCACACGCTGTTCCTTTTCCCTCTTGGACCTCTTTGGGACCAGTTGCCTTTTCATTTCTGTTTTATTGGCTTGGTAAAAGGCTGCCAGCTGGATACAGGTAAGTGGGGGTTTTCTCTGCTGCAGTCTGCAGGGAACCAGCATCACCGTGGAGCCATTTAGCCCTGGCAGCTGCTTCCTCTTTTTCCAGATGATTCCAGCAGCTCTTTTTGTGTTTAGCCTATTGTCAAACACCATCACAGAGACCTGGGGTATTAATCCTGTCATCTGTTCAGAGAGTGGAACTGCTGAGTGGGCTGTGCTGTGAGCGAGGAGCTGTAGGTGCAGGGGGAAGCAGGATGGTGTTTTCAGAGTTCCTGCCTTTCCCTGGCGTCCCTGATGGAGCATCAGAATTGCCTCCTGTGTCACCAGAGAGGGGAATGTGCCAGAGCAAAGGTGTGGATGTGGAACAGGGAGCAGGCAGGAGTGGTGGAGGGGCACAGCCCTGCCCTGCTGGCTCTGCCGAGGGGACCCCACGCCCTGCTCGGAGCTGTGGGTTCAGCACTCTGGCCTGGGAGCAGAACGTTAAAAATGGATTTATCCAAACAGCTGCCAAGGTCGTGGCTGCGGAACAGAGCAGGATTCATGGTCCTGCAGGCTGGGTCCGTCCCTGGTGGGCAGGATGTGCCTGTCCCAGAGGAGCTGGGTGTGCATGCAGGGCCTGCTCGCTCCTGCAGCAGGGCTGGGCTGCTTGAGCAGCCTCTGTGAAACCCCGAGTCCCTCTCTGCAGGCTCAGTCTCTCACCAGAGCTGCAGTTCTGCCTCTCTGCCAGCACATTCAGAGAACTCCCTGCTCCCCAGGACTTGTGTCTGCCCCACACTGTGGCCAGGACAGTCCCTGGCATTGTCCTTTAACTGGCTAACAGGGCAAAGAGGGAAAAGCCATTTCCCCACCCCCTGCAAAACATCTGTTCTTTAAAACAACGATTTCACAGCTCTAATTTGGGATCAGCACAGCTGAGGGGCCATGAGTGGCTGCAAGTTGGGTGGCAGGAGCTTCTTAAACCAGAGCAGCTGCCAGAGCATCTTAACGTGGGTGAGGAGAGAGCTTGGCAGGCGAGATCCGCTCCAAACTGCTGACTCCGGGCTCGTGGCTTCCCACCTGGATACTCCAGTCAGCATTCCTCGGGCCCTGCAGCTTTTGGATGCCTCTCTGCTGAGCACCCAGGAGTGGGGAGGGTTCCTGAGCTGAGTGTCAGGAGGAATGAGCTGTTGTACATCTCCAATCCCAACAGCTCGTTGTTTTTTGGAGGGCTCAGACAGGATGGGGAGGGAGGGTTGTGCTGCTGGCACATCCAGATGTGTTTCCAGCCAGACACTGAGAATTAGCAGTGCAGGGAAAAAATATGTGCTTGGGCTTCCAGTGGGAAACAACAACAGAAAGATCCTTTCCATTTCTTTCAGCTGGAAAGTGATGCCAGGAGCTGTTATTTCAGAGAGTCTGGATTTCTGTGGGTGGGGCTGAGATGCACCTTTGAATGTGTATCAGGAAAATCTACACAGAGAAAATGCAGAGCACAGAAAGTAGGTCTGGCTGCTGGCTGTCACTTCAGTGAAAATCAAGTGTGTTGTGGAAATCTTTGCCTGTCTCTTAAAAAAACAAACAAAACGACAAAAACAAATACAAGAGCATCTGCTTGTGTATAAATATACCTGTTTTCCTCTGATTTTGTAGTTCCCATTGCAGCATATGCCGATTTTTCTGGCATGCCAGAAGAGCAGGAACATCTCCAGGAAATGCTCAGGTTACAACACCCAGATAAAAGCTGCCTGTGCCACCTTTATAAAGATACAGCCTGCTTAGTCCTGCAGAGGGCAAATGCACTGGGGAGCTTGTGGTTGCCACACTTCTCTCCCTTCTTTTTATGTGTTTTGCCAAATCCTCTGCTGGCTGGAGGGCGATTATTAGGACAGCACTGAAAGCTGAGCAGGGATTTGTTGAAAACTTCTGCTTGGGCAGGGGATAAATAATGTGATTTTTTTTTTTTTTTTTTTTTTTCCCCAATGACCACCCTTAGATAGCCTCAAGCACTGGCTTGAGCTGGAAGGAAGGGCAGGCACCTCTGGAAGGATGCTGCTGTCCCTGGGTGTGGAACAATGTCCAGTGAGCCCCAGCAGAGCTGATGGCACTGGGTTTGCTGTTTATTAAAGACAGGCCTTTGTACAGCAGGAACGGAAAATCCTATTTCTGTACCAATAAAAACTCTGCTCCCATAGTTGCTGTTATTGGCAAACTCAGTCACTTTTGGTGTTTATGGAAAAGTATTTACTGGGCAGGACTGGATGGTGAGCAAGCTTCATCTGCTTTCATTTTGCTCTGGTGGCACACGCGTTGCTGTGGGATTTTGTGTTTCATCCCTGAACCCTTCCCAGGGCATCCCAGGCCTGCAGCAGGGACAGGCAGTGCCCTCTGGCCAGGGAATCATCACTTGGGTTCCCATTTCCCCCCCAGGACACTGGGATGGTGCAGGGAGTGTTTGGGAGCAGCCAGGTTGGTTGGATGTGGGGTTTGACAGCAGCAGGAACACAGAGCTCCAGAGCTGCAGAGGGATTAAAGGAAGCTTCTCTAATAAATGCAATTACACAAACATGCTCGAGCCATGTGTCCTATTTAATTCCTTCCCAAGAAAAGAGGCATTCCTCGGGGCACTGCTTTTGTCTGAGTCAAAGAGATACCCCAGTGCCTCAGGCATCCTCTCTGCATCCACAGTGGCTCTTCTGTGCCCTGGGTGGCAACTAATATTGGGCTTCAGACTCCTGTGAAGAGCAGTTATCCCTCCAGGAGGCAGGGAATTCTGTGCCAGGCAGGGATTTTATAGCTGGCAGAGCCCTTGCTGCCATGCAGACCTCACAGGCAGCTGCCACTGCTGGCTGTGCCTCCCTGCCCGGGTGCCCCGTGGCATTTTTGCCCTCTTGAGGTGCCTCTGCCCTATGGAAAGGATCCTTTTGCAGTTGGAGATCTTCCCAAGGAAGCTGTCAGGGCTTTGACTTTGCTTCTCCACGAGGCAGGAGTTGGGCAGGTGCAGGAGGGCACTGATGGAAGGGGACAAACCCCCCCCCCCCGAGATTGTTTTATGTGATTTGCTCTGAACCAAATAAATGACCATTGTTAGAGGGCCAGGGAGGTAAAACATGAACGTTTCTCTTTTCCCTCAAAACCCCATCTTCCCCCTGCCTTTTTAAGCATTTTTGGTCTGAAATCATCAGCTGAGGTTTTAAGAGAACCACTTAACATTCCAAGGTTCCTGGTGAGGTGCAAAGCAAAGGATTAAATGGTCCAGAAAAGCTGATTTTTAACTTCCCCTGCCCCTGAGGTGCCCCACAAGGTAACCTGTGTACAGACAACCCAGCTCCTGCTCACAAGCACCAAATATTTAATTCAGTGTGTGCCTGTCAAAGCACATTGAAAATGCAGGTGGCACTTGGTGCCTGTCAGGCAGGCACTGGCCCGGGGTGATGGCCCAGATGTGGCACAGTGGGAGGTGCTGGGGGTGCCTGCAGTGTCCTGCCAGGCTGGCACTGCCCTGAGCCCTCAAACACTGCCTTCCCACGGGGATGCTGCCAGAGGAAAGTGGGGCAGAGGGGATGTGCCTGGATTCTCTGGGGTGGTTTGGCTGCTCTCTGCTTCTCTTGTCCGTGTTCATCTCCATCTCCTGCTGTGTCGAGCCCCAATCCTGAAGATCTCCCAGGCCCCAGAGGAATGTGAGGCTTGCACACACCTCGAGGCTGAGGCCTTTAGTGGAAGCACTGGGGTTGTGTCTGCGTGCTCCTGGCACAGACTGATCCCAACCCCTCAGCCTGGGTCAGCATCTGCCATTCCCAAGGGGAATTCATGTGCTAGTACAGTTTGAAAAGAGATTCAAACCAATTTTTGGCAGCCTTCAGGCGAGGCTGAGGAGTTGTGTGGAGTTCACAAACACCCAAAGGGTGAAAAAACAGATTTTGCTGAGAAATGAGAGAGAAAACTCAACTCTCGAGCAGCACGTTGGGCCTCTATGAGAGCACTGGAAATTCCAGGTGTGTTCTGTGAAAAGGACAGGTGTTGGAGATGGGTAACAGTCACCTCTTTCCTCTCAAGCAGCCAACTGAGCTTTGTTTTTTTGCCTTCCAGTCCTTCCAGGGCAGCCAAGGACGAGCGTACCTCTTCAATTCCGTGTGAGTACCCTGCGCGCGTCGCTGGAGTGGGTTTAACAAAACCTTCCTGGAAAAAGGGAAAAAACCCATAGTTTTCTTCACAAAACCTCTGCCTGGGACTTGGGAACTTCCTGGAAATGGTTGGAGAAAGAGGCAGAAATAGCCCCTGATTCATATTTGAGTCGTGTAGGGGTTTCAGACAAGCAGCAAGGAAAAGGTGGTTTTTTTTGTCATCAGGCTGAGAAATCAGAGCTGATGGCTGAGTCATTCTCTTCTCCCAGGGTGTAGTTGGAGCAAAGAGCCAGAGTTTTGTAAATGTGGAGATAAATGATATCTAAATATGTACTGCATAAAAACTGAGTATAATTTTCCCAGTTTTGGGGAGGTCACTGCTGGTCTGCCTTTCAGCAGAACTGCTGATTTCAGTCACATTTTTCAATTTTCCATTTGGGCAAGTAAAAGTACCATTTTATCAATTTGAGAATGAAAATCTTTCTCAAATGCCTAATTAGCACAAGTGACTGGGGTGTTATTAATCTCCTGTTCAAAGCTTTCACAGAGTTTTTTTAGTTGAATAAAAATCCCATTTTACCTTTTCATTCTGCTCTGGAACTGCCAGAGAGCTTTGTTCTGGGCACAGCTGGGAAACTCAGAACCTCCTGCTCATGTTTTCAAACACTGCAATGAAATAATTGTCAGCTTTATTGGAACATCTTGATGTGGAAAGGCACTAATGGGGAGCATCTGTGCTTTGTCCCAGAGTTAACGTGGGCTGTGGCCCTGCAGAGGAGCGGGTGTTATTAACAGGACTGCACGCCGTGGCAGATATTTACTGTGAAAACTGCAAAACCACGCTGGGCTGGAAATATGTGAGTATTTGTGTCCCTGGCTTTGCCCCTGGGCAGCTTTGCTTCAGCTCAGGGGGTGGAAAGAACATTTTTGGGAGCCTAAAATGCAGGTTTTCATCTGTAATCGTCTTGTTTTCTTCCTGCCTTGTGTGTGTGTTGCATTTGGAGAATCAGCTTTAATGGAGGTTTTTTTACTAAGAGTTTACACTTGGTTTTGGTGGGTGTCCCTCAGTGACATTTAACATAAATGAGGATATGTGGTTCACACTGTCTTTTTTCTATTATTCTGGTAGATGTTATCAGAATAATAGAATGCTCCATTAATCCTATGTCCTTCCCACTGGAAATGCTGTTGGACATGAGTTTATCTGTTTGCTCTTCATAAATTCAATTACCTGCCAATAAAATCTAATGTTACATCCTAATTTCTGCTTCTGGAGGCCCAGACCATTTTGTCCAAACGTTTTCACCAGTGTCTAAACAAATCCTACTTTGTATCTGTGGCCTCTGGACAGAAATATCCTTCACTAAGTCAGCTGAAAGGCTATAAAAACTAAATAATCAAAAATTGATGGGGTAGGAATCCGTGCAGAAACACATTGTGGGTCTCAAGGATGGAGCTGGGCACTCAGGGCATCAGTGGAGTAAAAGAAAACACAGAATTCCATGAACAGCAAGGAATGACCTCCTGCCAGGTGAGTTACAGGTGCACAGGGAGAGCACCTGAGCAGAGCTGAGTGTGAAGGTGCAGCCTCAGCTGAGGGGAGTCTCTCCTGCTCAGGGATTTTGGGGATCCCTGAGGTTCCCTCTGTGTTTCCACAGCTGCAGGCACGGATCTGTTTAGAGTGGGAGCTCCTCATGGGACTCCACTGCCACATTAAATTCACCATAATCCATCCCATTCCCAGTGAGAGAACCACTTCATTCCTAGCAAACTGTAATAAATTCCCACACCACCCTGGAGAGAGGTGGATTTTACCACCAATGACCCCTAAATCCTGCTCCATGGAGGAGTTACCATTGGCCTACAGAAATCTGCACATTCTGTGCTGTCAGTTCCTTTTTCCTACCATGTAAAGACAGCTAGGAGCAAGATTTAAGATTCTAGAAGCAGGATTTAAGATTTTTTTCCCTTCATACTTTTCCTGCAAGCCAACAGGACGACCTGCACTTGACTTTTCCTCAGCATTGCCTTCCCAGATCCGATCCATAACATGATTTACACCCAAACACCACCCTGATCTCGCTCTTCCTCCTCGTTTCCTTGCAGGAACACGCTTTTGAAAGCAGCCAGAAGTATAAAGAAGGCAAATACATCATTGAACTAGCTCACATGATCAAGGATAATGGCTGGGATTGAGGGGGAAGAGCCCAGCCCTAGCAGCGTGTAAGAGATGCCATCCAACCGAACATTATATCCAAGAGTGAGAGAGTGACTGAACGCTTGGTTCCATGCATTTAGAGGCTCTGCAATCCGGGAGCATCTTCACACCCTTCTCCATCTTTATTGGTGACTGGCCTCTAAATTTCTGTCTCTCTGTCTCTTTGCTTTGTATCTGTTTGTGAGTTGACCCTGGCTGCTTCTCTCTCTGTTCTGCCGTTGGCTCAGAGAATGCACCGAATGCCCGACAGCCATTCCATGTGCCCAGTGCTGATCCAGCCTGACCTGGGCTCTCCTGGCACCTCCCCAGGTGTGGGAGGAAGACCCCGAGGTTTGGGCAGGAGAAGATGGGAGAGGGGTGGGGGAGCGGGGCCCGCAGGGGAACCATCAGAAGGTGATGCTGTGCTTCTCCTTTCAGTCCTGGTTAAGCAAGGCTTGAAACCATCTCCTTGTCTAAATGGACAGAGAAAATATCTACTTGTCTAAATGGATAGAGAAATATCTACTTGTCTGAAAAGGACAGAGAAATATCTCCTTGTCTAAAAGGACAGAAATTACCTCACGGCTGCGTTTCCGAATCCCTCGGCGGAGCCTCAGCCCGAGCTGGCTGAGCCCGAGGCAGAACCAGTTCCCCCCACAAGCTGTGTTTTGTTTGCTCTTTCTGAACTCCTTGTTTGAGGGGGCAGGACCTGGGGGCTGGAGAGATTCCCTGCCTCTCCTTCTCCTCGCTGGCTCAGGGTAGGGAGGCTGAATGTCCCAGCAGAGCACGGCTGTGGGGGAGAGTCCTCGTGGCTGGAAAAACCAAATCCTGACTCTTGAGCCCTTCAGAGAGGAGGAGAAAACCACTTCAGGCACAAGGGAGGCTGGAGCTGCAGCTTAGAAAATGTGGCAGGGGTGAAAAAAAAAAAGGCACGTGCGAGGCAAGGAAGGGGAAATTTTGTAGAGGAGGATGGGGACAAACAGTGACAGAGGGTACCCCTGGATTCCCCGGCCTCCCCTGAGCACCCTTGGCCGTGTTTTACCAATCTGTCACAAGTGCAAGTAGGAAAATGCTGTTACAGAACCTTTTCCTTGAATCCCAGGCTCCAGTGAGGGAGCCTGGCACAGAAATGGGGCGAGGAGGGAGCCGAGTTCCTGGCAGTTGTGCTGCACAGGTGGATATTTCAAAGAATCCTCCCCAAATCTTCCCCCCTTTTCCCACTCCCAGCAGCCCACTGCAGGCACGGGGAGAATGAGAAAGAAAACAAGAAATGAAACATCTTCCCACCACCCCTGGAGTGATCTATGCCTTGAGGGGTTGATGTGGGTGTCAAAACTGCCAGGGACAAGGAGTCCTTCCCGTTTTGATTTTTCCATGGTGATTCCTGAGCACCTTCCTGAGGTGGATGGTGGGGAAGGGGCCTCGTGTGGGGGAGGGGATCTGTGTTACCCAAAATAACAATGAGAAGTTTGCTCTGCAGCAGTCCAGCCAGTATCTGGTGCATAACCCAAGACTATGGAGCTGAATTTGTTTTTATCTCTCCCCGAGTGAATTTTTCTTTTTGTTGGCAGAATTCTTTCAAGTAGGTTAATCCATGGGGGGAAATCTTTCTTAATCCAGAAGGAAAGAGTATTGTGCAGGGGGTGGTGACTCCTTATGAAACAGAAGCTTTGGAGCTGTTGCAATCTGTTGTCACTGGCCCCCACCCCTGAGAGATTCCAGGGGGCTGTGGAAGAGTCATTTGTTGTTAATTCGTCAGGGAATGTGAATAGAGACTCTCCTTAAGGATCAGGGTGGAATTCAGTGTTGGATCCTTGTGCTGAAACACCAACTTGATGAAGCAAAGGTTGGTTTTTTTTCCCTCTCTCAAATCTCTGTTCTTGACAACCTTGAAGAAATGAGGTGGAGTTGGCCGGGCTCCTGCAGGGGATGGAGTTGGATCTGTTTGTGACCAACCTGTCCAGAGGTGGCTTCTGCCCTCACCCTTCTGCTCTGGCTGTATAACAATTGCTTCAGCTTTTGTTTTGGATTGTCTCTGCTTCCATCAGCCACGTTCCCTCTGGTGACAAATCCAGCAGAAATCAAAGATCCCGCAGCACCGCTGAGCTGGTGCCGTTTCCCGGTCCTGTGATTGAGGATCCGTGGCAATCTTTTGGGTTTTGACTAGTGGGAAGTAATTCCTGTTCTTCAAAGAGCTCTTTAGTCTCCACAGAGCCTTTAAAGGAGCTGGGAGAGGTAAGGGATCATCCCAAATCCTGTGAGGTTGGGAAGAGCACACAGAGCTCGTGGTTTGATGTTGGTATTTGGAGTGACTGCTGATAAAAAAAGCAATACAAAAGGCAGGGCTGTGCAGAGAACTGCTCTGAGAAATACCAGCTCCAGAGAGCTGCCAGGTGGAAATGTTTTTATTGTATTAATGTCCATTTATTTGGGACAAAAAAAGGACAGTGCCCCATCAGACCTGGCTGGTTTTTACTGGTCACAGGTGTTGGGCTTTTAATGGCAACCAGTCCAAGCTTGAATAGGGCAAGGTCTTAATCTGCTTTTAATTGGTTTTGTCCCATCCGCATCTGCAGAGTGGCTTGCTGAGAGCCTTGAGCCCTGATGGGGACAAATGTGTGTGACTGTGCCTGTCCCCAACCCAGAGAATTCCCTGGAGTGGCTGCCATGCCCTGCAGGGGTGGAGGAGGAGAAATGGGCTTGTGCAGCTCCTGTGTGTGTGCAGCAATCAGGAAAAGCTTTAGTTGGCTACTGATTCCCCTGGGAGCTGGTGGCTGGCAGGAATTTGGGATCTGTGCTGCTCTGAATGTGGGATCTGGGGCTCCCACAGCAGCACAGGGAGAGTGGGGGAGCCACAGAGTGGCACAGTCAGAGAAAACCAAAGAACTTCCCTGCTGAGCTGAGCCAGGTGGGGCCTTTCCCAGGAGAAATGGAGATGTGGCCCATTGGAGCTGCCCCCTGAGCTCGTGGTGCTGCTTTCCATGGGCAGCATCCTCTGGAAAACACGGACAGCTGCGAGTTTTCCTTCTTTTTTTTGGTGTCCAGCCTCGTGTCTGGGCAGCTGTGAGCACCCTCGAGTTTACATCCCCCCCTCTACCCCAAAGCTCAGACTTGAGTCAAGTTTTAAATTGTTCTTGCTCTGGTGGATTGTCTGGTGTGAAATTCTGACCCTTGTAAGGAATATTCAGATGATAATATATACAAAGCAGAAAAAAACAACCCCCAGATGTTATCTTGTGAAATATACTTTTGTAAATAATATTTAATTTTTTTTAAAGAA
>WEKY01011635.1:194-42101 GCA_013390045.1 Picathartes gymnocephalus
AAGGATACTTTGTTACTTAATTTGATTGAGGATTAAATAAGAGTTTATATAAATTTGAGTAATTTTTGATTAGATGTAAGCATCTGCTTAATGCCAGTATCTTATTTAAAGGCTGTTTCACCTTTAAAGTAGAAAGAGAAATTCTTCTGCTGCAGAAAAATACTGTCCATTGCCCCCCCAGACCCATGACAACAATTCAAATGAATGCAGTAAGAAAAAAGTGCCATGGGACTTGGACATGAGTATCAAGATAAAGAGTAAAGTATTTGTGAAGTTGATACTCAAAGCAAGGGGAATGAAGAGTGTAATTCATAGCCTCTAAATCACTGATTTATCTCTCCCCGAGGTAAGACATTTGGCAAAACAACAAACAAACAGACAAACAAACCAAAAACCACAACAAAACCAAAAAAAACCCAACCATCACTTACTGTCTGACTGCCATACTTTCCAAAGTTCTGGGTAATTTTAGGCCCACTGACTTCCCTGTCAATATGGACAAGTCAGAACCTTTGAAAAAAGACAGATGACATATTTAGGAACCAAAGAATGATTGAAACATATGGTTGCAGACATTCAAGATTAAAACTACTTTCTTTAAGCATTGTTCTTCGAATTCTATATGTCTATAATAAAGATGATAGCACAAAGAGACAGTTGTGAGAGCTTGTTAAACTGTGCAAATATAAAGTATTAGGTGTAAGAATGCTACTCATTATCAGGGGAAAAAAAATAGAAAAAGAGTGGGGTTTGGAATTTGGAAACTATAATAATAGTCAATCTCCTATGCCTAATACTATTTAATCACAAACTTAATAAAAGTATAAATATACAGTTCCTTTTAGAAAGCTGACAAATATTTCCTGATGTGAACACACTATGAGTCTTGTTAATCACATCCTGATCCATTGCATGCTGTTACATATAGCAACTGGATTATGCAAGTGAGAAAAAAAGACAAAGTAAAAAATCCGATTGGACCCTTGGACCCATTCTATCTTTCTGCCTTTTTTTTTTTTTCCTTTTTTTTTCTTTTTTTTCTTTTTGTTACATTGAAACAAGCAATAAGCAGCAGTGGGTGGTCTACCTGACACAAACTTTTATAATACTGTTCTGGCTTAACTGTTTATGTTTACTGTTAATAAAATTGAAGTAGTTTCTTTGTAACGGTTTGTTTTGCTTGTGCAATTAGTAAAAGGGGCCAGAACTGTGGCAACTTCTTTTGCATGCACTTTACTGATGCCTTTTCTGAAATCACGTGTGGTATGATCCAAATCAAAGTAAATGGAAAACCCGCTCTAATTACTGACTCCAAAATATAATCAAAATCCTTATCAGTACCACAGAAGGTCTCATATTTGTAGTCTTTTAGTCCCCTGCTTCAGTTAGAGAACAGCTGAGCAGCACAGCCTAAATCCAACTCTTAGTTGTCATATTTCACATTTAAAACCAAAAATATAATTCCTTAAAAGCAAATCAATCTAGAGTACAACAGATTTCCTTTAAGCAAATAGTATTTTGTAAAGTACATCCCAGTGCAAATCCTCACCCTCACTCAGGGCTTCAAGGCCACCAAGGAGCACCATGCACAATGTGAGTCAATGCTCTCACTTCACAGCTGCTCCGAGTCGGTCCTGCTGCTGCCAACACAGCTGGTTGTGAGGAGGGAGGACTGGCCTCTGAAGGCTGCACAGTTCTCTGCACTGAACAGAAGCAGATGACGCATTCACTTTGGGTTTTCTGTAGTGTAGCCTTCCTTGATCTGGACAATTTAGTGAGGAGAAGAACGAGCGTTCTTTTGGATCTCTGGAACTCCCACACCCTTGTGGCACCTGAAGTGTACCCCTCAACTATACCCATTTTTGACTGTACGATGGTGAGGCAGCTCAAAGCTTTGAATTCCTAGACCAAATTAGCAGCTTTTCAGCACTTTTTATAAGATAAATACAACTTTTTTTTTTTTAAATTAATTTAGCAAACAAAATAATACAATGGTAGGGAAAGAAAAAGCAGAGTCACCCTCATCAGAAGGGCTTCCAATGCATCTCCATTCATTGCTATGCTTCTGTTATCTTCCAGAGAAAAATAGGTACTATGCTCTGGAAAGCAACAGTCCTGACCCACAACTAGGACTTTTAGTATAGATGTCACTCAATGTGGACTTCAGTGTATTGCTGGGAAAAAATGAGTTAATATTGTTATAGTCCCTGCGATCAGGTGAAGAACAAGTGGCAAAAGAAATTGTTTACATCGGACACTGCTTAAACCTCCTACTAAAATCCTGCATACAGCACAAAAGTGGCAGTTTTTAGAAGAGTCTTGAAATTGGAGATGATTCAGAAAAGACTTGCAAAAACAATTTTATTGCTAAGGAAAGAGGTTGAGAGGTGACTTGATTACAATGTATCATTCATGAAGAGAAACAAGGAGGGGGTACAAATGAGCTCTTTAATCTGGTGGTGAAAGGCATAACAAAAATCAATGGCTTGACATGGAAGCCAGACAAACTCTTTATCATTGCAGGTCTCTGGGTCACTACAGAATGTCCTTTTATGAAGCAACATGAACTATTAGTCTTGGCAGGGATTAGAGGCTGCACTCAAATGGTTGTTACAGGACTAAGCTAATCACTTCCCTCTTCTGAGAACTTAAGCACAGCAGGCAAAGCCCTCTCTTACCATTTGGGCATCTCACTGACTGATACAACACAAGCAAGTTATTTGTGAGATGTTTTGTGGGTAGGTAGTTCAGAAAATCAAACCATCTGCCATCACAAGAGGATGTCTATGACGCTGAGAGAGAGCAGGTTCACACAGGCACCACGATCACCACATTCTTGTGGTAACGGAACTGCATTTTATTACTCTTCTTCACTAAGTGTGTTACAACTATGAGCCTACACTGAATTTTTGCAGGATAGAGATTTCTGCACCTTGAAAGTATATTTTTACTACTTCCAATTTTCTCTTTCCTTCTTTTTTCTTCCCCAGATTTCCTGCTCTCGCACACAGGTAGAACAACTCTCCAGCTGTCATGGCCAATAGAATATTTCAGGTAATAAAGTGAGGTTCATGTTCTCTCTGAAATGATGTGGTGGTCATATATGACCCTCATTTTCTTACCAGCTTCCTTCAGATTAACCACAAATGGGATAATTCTCCAAGTAACACAGTGAGACTGAGATGTCAAAAAATGCAAGTTTTTCTAACCTCCTCTCTGAAAAATATCTATAGGAAAATTTTACTTATGGCTCATGGCTCCCGGATGTTATTTCTCCTTTTGGTCATGGATTTTGCTTAGTTGTCTATTGCTTATTGAATTAATTGCCTCCTTGAAGGTGGAGAAATATGGACAACATGGCAGTTGTGAAGATTTGCTTTAGACTGTGTGTGCAGCTCTAGGAATGGAGTTGTCTGACAAATACAAAGGACTAAGGTGAGTGATTGGTGAAGAAAGAATGCTTTGCAGAATGTGGTGCCAGTGAAGGGAGCAGGCTTCAGATGTTTGGAGTACAGATTTGTGAGAACTGTGTGAGAAGAGAATCACAGAATTGAGGAATTAAGTTGGAAGGGACCTCTGGAGGCCATCAAGACTAACCTCCTGCTCCAAGGCAGAGACAATGTAGATCATGTTGCTCTGGTGTTCCCATGAAAGGTCTAATTGTGTGTATAAATCTTCTTTTTAGAATGAGAATAAGAGCTAGAGACTTTTTTCTTTCTGACTCTTTTGTTGTTGCTCTGAATCTCTGTGGACATAATTCTTCAACAGTTAACTGAAAAGATCAAATTTGTCTTCAAGCTGTTAGAGCTCAGAAGTTTGCTGGATAGGTATTATTGGCAAATGGCAATGACCTCCTCATTTACAACAAGTCCTTGGTGTTTGAATCCAGGCTGAAAATTCCCAGTATATTGTCTCCTGATATGTCTTAATTTAAATACCCAAATGAGACTAGAAGATACTTCTGGATCTCAGAACATGGGCTTCCGTCACCCAGGTGAGAAGGCTTTTTGCTGGCAGTAGGTGGATGGGCTTTTAAGAGTGTAAGAGCATGAGACTGGCAGCACCACGGGCACAGATATTACAGCATTCTTTCTGCAAACGGTGGAGTGGTGGAAAGGAACTGGACATTTCCAGACAGATCCTTCTCTTGCTATCCTCTGTATGACCCTGTAATCAGATGGGCAAAGACTTTCTGAATCAGAGGTTTCACCCAGACTCTCAATAGCCACAGAGAATCTGTCATCTGTGAATTTGCATTCTTGATCTCATTTTCACTTCAAGATTTGATATATGTTTCACATTTTAACTATGACGGGTGTGCAAAATCAACTCTGGCATTTGTCACTAACTGTGGGATAATTTTTTTCAGGCATTCTGTGGGTTCTACATTGAAAGATAGTCTTTCTTATCTATTTTTCAGTCTTATATGGGTGAAGATATGTCTTTCTAAACTGAAGAATCATAGTGTAGTCAGTCTGTCAGGCTTTAGAAGCTGCTTCATATCATGATCCTTCCTTCTTCCCTATGCTTTTACTTTTGCTAACAGCCCCAGACTATGCTATTTCATCAGTTTGGATGTGGCCTATAACGGTGAAATGCCTAGCATCAATGGAAGAATTTTGCAGATAAATCTCTGGCACAATGGTGTCTAATATTATTCATGGAACTGATCTACTTACCCCGTTTAGCTTCCCATCTTACTGTGAAGGAATCATGAGCATGTGTAAAGCAATCAGACAGACAGGCAGGAACTCCCTCTCCTGTGCTATATATGTGTTCCTGTCAGTAAGATCAGTGCTTCCTTTCATACCTTCATTTAATATTCTGGTGTCATTAGCTTCAAGAGTAGGCAGGATGTCCATGGGCCGTGCTGCTTTCTAGTCTCTCTTCATGGGAGGAGAGGATTGCCTTGCCTGCTGCCAAGCAGAGAGCCAGATGTGCACGAAGCAAAGGGCATTTACTGTTGGACTGTTATGGAGGGGAACAGTAGAGCTGTAGGAGATTTATGAGACTAGAAAACAGATTCATCAGAAGGAAGCAGAGACAAAGAATAGTGCTGGTTATCCAGCTCAAGCAAGGACTGAATGATCCCCCCAAATGCTACTGGGAATCAAGTGTGATAGGTCTCCCTAGAAAATGTTCCTGACTGAGTAGAGAAAAACCCTGCTGTGCTGTCAGGAAGACTGTCCAGACAGCAGCTGGGGAAGCAGATTTAGTCCCATTTACCCCTCTGAGCCCTTTCACTGAGTGAAAGTGCTACTAGGAGAGCCATAACCTGTTTCCAGCTAATCCTTCCTCATTCTTTGATTTCTGTGTGCTGACTCAGCCCATAGGATCTTTCTGCTCCATTCTTTTGAATATTGAGGCTGATAATAAATAGACAGCAAAGATCATGCCAGCTATTCTTCTCTCAAGCAGCTCATTGTTATGGGATGCCAAGAATGCCAAAAAACATTAATAGTTCAAAAATAACAAATCCAGGGGAAAAAAACCAAGAGAACCGACCAACAAAGCAAGCAACGAACCAAAAGCCATAGCCCAACAAAAAAGAACCCAAAAAAATCCAAAAACCATCAGAAGAATGACTGAGAAAAATATTACTTCTTCTGTTTTATTTCTCACCATTTTTTTCACCCCTAAGGGTGTATTACTGTCTGGAATTAGACTCTGAATGGCTTAAAGAGAAACACTTGCTATAACCCACTATAGATTTTATTATATGAAACATATTTATGATAATGAGCAGCCAATAGCGAATAAGACCTTAAAATACAAGGATGACCCTAGGAGAAAAGAAGGAGAGCTCATTTTTAAATACCTACAATAGATAAAGAAACCTCAATTTTATAACGATGGTGCTTTGCAAATTTAGGGCTGAAAATCTTTGGTAAAGAGATAAAAAAATGTTGAATACTTCTTATAAGTAATACAGCAGTAATACAGGTACTGAAAAATAAAAGGCTAATCTAATTTTAACAGTTATCATTTCTATTGCCTTTTTAAAAAGAAATAATTCAGGAAGAGTTCCTTTAAATTCCTGGAATTCTCCAGGGTAATGCTTTTGCTCAGAATGATCTGTAGGCATTACACAGTTAAAACAGAATGCCTACTCAGAGAAGTAAATTACTGTAGAATTATGTGAAGAAAGGTCAAAAATGGGAGAAAATTATTTATAATCAGAAAGAAGGAGAATGGAGTTCTACAAGCTAAAACTAGTATGTAAGCACGTCACTACGTCACTATACTTTGTGTCAAAATATATAAAAATAAAAAGTGGATTTTTTTTTTTCTTTTCCTTGCAAACCACTTTTGGTGCTTTCTGTTATGTCTAAAATTCTTTGACTTAGTGTGTCTGCCTTTTTTTTCTCTTGTTCCAGTGCATCTGTTCAGCAGGTTCTAGGAGACACCAGTCAAACACCTAGCTAGCCTTTTGCATAGTAGTTACTTAATTAACTTGAAAGCAAATTCTAAAACAGCAAAGAAACAGACTGAAAGATATTTCAGGCCCTTCTAAGAGTGAATGAGAAGGTTTTTTTTTTCCAGATGAATTTTGTTCATAGGTACTGTATACTCTATGTGCTGGCTTTCTCAGGCATTGCTGAGAATTATTAATTTCAGGTCAGCTGTTCCAGCCTTGATTTTCACAGATATTTTGCCAGTTAACTACTGCCTCATAATCCTCCCCTTTCCAGACGGAAATAAAGTAATTGCTGGCTAAGTTTCCCTCAGTGGACTGCAGACATGAAACTCCCAATACATGTTCAGTGCTAACAGGAAAATTGCCCCCTTAGTGCTGTGAATAATTTTAACTTTAATATTCCTTCTTTATTTATCATAATATTTGCTCATATTTTAAAGCAAGCTTGAACATGTGATTCCATCTTTTCTTTTCTGAATAACAACAGAGCCCTTAGAAAAACAACTCTATATCATAAGAAAAAGGTTCAGTAAGAGCTCACAAGGACTCCATTATCAGGAGACACTTGCAAAAGCCATTTGTGTGAGGTGGAAACTTGAATGAGTTTTGCCACCTGAGAATTGTGGGTTACTGTGCATACACTAGGAGTGTTTTCATTAGTTTTATAAAAATAGCTGGTTTTATGATTTTGAATGGGAATAACCAAAAAAAGAGAGCATTCTTGTGTAAAAGAAAATTTTATTGAGCATGAAAACCACTGAAAATAAAATGAACTTGATATGGTTAACCACTGGCTTGCCAGTGCATCTGGTAAAACTAGCTGTAAAGGCATGTATCTCACACCTGAAAGAGAACAGGGAATTCAGACTGGGTTTTCTGGCTCCACTGCTACCCCTAGCTACTGTTTTGTCAGTAAAGTTCCTCTGACAAGCTAAATCAGACCAGGGCAGGGGGTTGAGCACTGGCATGCCATCATCTGCAGTGTTTACCTTTGCGCTTGCCCTGGCAAGAGTTTGACCAGATCAGCTGATACTCTTCCAGACAGACCCCACAGCACAATGCTGGGGGCAGCACATGCTGAGGAGCATTTCCAGTAAGAATCTGGCATGCAACCACGCTGCTTGAGGGAGGGGTGGTGTGTATGGATCCGTGGAGGAAAGCTGACCATGCCTCCTGGTCTCAGGGCCTGAGGAGGCAGCCACAGGCTCTGGAGCTGGGCTCCATCAAACAGCCAGTGACAAAGTCTGCTCCTTCAAAGAGTCACACAGCTTTTTTTTTTTTTTTTAAGTCTATCTCAGATGGCAGTTATCATTTGTATAACACTTTGTTGTTTTGCTCATTGGTACCTACCTGGAACGTGTGAGATTTTGGTTCAATAACCTCATCAGCTCAGCCCCAGGGTATCCAAAACCAATAACTCTTTAATATAAAAATACAGAAGCTGTTTCTGAAGCAAGGAGTGGAATCTAGGTCTGCCCACTCCCAGATGAGTGCTGTAGGCACTAGGCCACAGAGTCATGTTCCCTCTTGCACACCCTCTTGCTTCTTCCTTGGATATATTGCATTCTTTCCTCTGCTGACATAGGGTTTCAACAGGAGCAGCCCCCTCCTTTCCCAGCTGTGTGGCTTGTGGTTAATACAGTCTCCTGGGAGAGGAAGGCTGTGCCTCTTTATCTTTTGAGATGGAGGATATTGACTGAGCCTCAAATACTTCAGGCTCTAAAGAACATACAGAAAGGGAGGTGATGGTACAGCCAATACCTTTCTTTAGGAGGAGGGCATATGCTGTCACAGTGTGGGACCCAGCAAAGTCCCTGCACACTTGTGTGGGGGCACAGAGCAAGAGCTGCTCTCTGGCTGTCAGACCATGGCTCCACACTTATGCCTCCTTCTCAGATGGGGCAATGTCTGGGTGCTTCTGCCAGGGAACTTTCCAGTCAGGCACAGAGACAGCCGGCTAACATCACCAATGGCTCGAAGGTGAATGTGGATTTCTGAGGCTGAGGTTTGCATCTGTGCCACACCTGCCTAGGCTCTGCCAGGCGACCTGTGACTTGCTGGAGGATTATAGCCCCTCCTCTTTAGGAGTTGGAGAAACATCTTCACATCCTGGCAAATTGCTCTTGTTGCAGTTGCTCACATTTTTTTAAATTTGTCTATTCCCTTTTTTTGGTTTGGGTTGGGTTTCTTTTTGTTGTTTTTTTTTCCCCCTTACATTGTGTTTTTACAAAGGCACCATTTAACCAAAGAACCTTCTAATATCAGCTATCTTCTCCTTGTACAGATTGCTTGGAGGCAAGGATTAATTCTATTCTTAAGTCTGGTCTATTTAAACAGATTCTGATCTGTAAGACTTTCATTGTAAGACTTATTTCAAGGCCTATGAATCCATTCCACACTGATTTCAACATGGTGAGCTGAGATTAAGTGGTTTAGACTGTGATTTCTTCTCAGATTTCTAGACTTATTTTATATAGTCAGGAGGAGGGAATACCATAGTAAGAAGTAACAGCTAAGCCTGTTTTTTTTTTTAATCATTTATTCTGTGAAACAAAGACTTTGGGCTTTCGGTTTAAAATTAACAGAATTCTGCTATCTGATGGGTTTTCAGGGCTTAACATGAAATTAGTAAGTAACAATTCAGTAGCTGGGAGGAGTTCCTGTAAAAATTTTTTTCTCACAGAAAATATAATTTAATTGGTCACAGTTAGCTAAGTGCCCTGGCATAGAATGGGAACTGAAAATGAATTGACCTCTTGCCCAATCAATTTTCCCTATAGAGAATGACTTAAAGACAATGTTGATGAGGTGCAGAAAGATTACAGTTATGTTATCTCTGACAACGTGGTCTTTCAGTGCAACATGTCACAATATAATTGCAGTAGAAACCTATATATTCTCAATAAAACCTAAAATTTGTATACTTCATTGTGTGTGCTGATGTATGTAACTTAATACCTAATGTGCATTTTTAAGTGCACACTGTCTATAATACATCCTGAGTGTATACTTTATTAGGTTTTCCCACTTAAAAGCTGGCATATTTACTTCCAGTGAATACACTTGAAAATTAAAAATACTTTACATCAATTTGCTTGTGTTATTTAGGAACCATGCATACATAGACACATATATTTCTGTCCTGAAATTCTGTATGCTTTTTATGGTCACAACACCCATCTGCTTGTTAATGATGATTTTAAGCATGCTTATTGGAGTGCCAAACCTCCTTCCAGTAAGGGGCAGGAATATGACTTTGCTTTCTGCTTTGGAAAACCTCACTGTGAGCACAGAACCTGTGGTCACAAACACAAGATGCTGGAACAATTGTTTTCCATTACTATGGATTTCTCTTAGAAGTACTGTGAAGAAAATATTCTGATTTCTGCACCAATGACTTAGGACACTACTTCACTGTATTTTAAGACACAATACTTTGACTTAACAGCAAAGTACAAAATATTTACTTCTGCTTTGCAGTACTTTTTTGCCATCTTAGTTTCATCCCTTTCACATGATTTTTAATCTGTAAAAACTCTGTGATGAACCACATGAAATCATTCAGTAATGAAAAGAATGGCCCATCAGAAATGACAAATTCTTGAAGAAACTCTCTTACCATGAAAGCATAGAACTTGGAAGAATATTTGGCAAAAGGCACCCAAATAGTTACTCCTACGTATCCATTTTTGCTGAGTGAATTTTTTTTCTGAGTTACACTGAAAATTATCTTTGTGTTACTCATGTGTTCATCCTTTATATGAGATCAGAGTTTTGTGAATCTTCCTGACTGAAATCTATTTACCAGATCAAGTATGCCGTCCTCAAGGAGACAGATTCAAAATAAAATACTGGTTAAACTATATTTTAATTCAGCTCCAGTGAAGTTGAACCAAGGTAAGCTGTTTGTGTATTCTTTAAAGGAAAATTGGAAAGAGTGTTGGAACTAAAGTGAATACTGCCTTAGTGTCCCATCAAAATGTGTTTAATTAAAATTCCAATTATCTCAAAAAAAGATAACTATAGCAAATTTCTATGTGCTTATAAATCTTTAGGATGTCATCGACTTTCTTGGTCAGACATGCTAATTTAACCTGTCCACATTCTTTTATTCATTATATGTTTAACATATCTTGAAAATGGGTTTCCTGTTTGTTTTATTTGTTTGTTTGTTTGTTTGTTTGTGGGGGGTTTTTGTGTTAGTTAGTTAGTTAGTTAGTTAGTTAGTTTTTATGTGTGTGAAAACTAGTAAAGAAGAAATCCAGACTCAATTTTTAAGAAATGGTTTAATCACGTTAAAGTTTATAACACTATTGGATTTTTTGTCCCTCTAGATTTCTCTGGTTTGCTCTGGCTAACTATTCTCTATCTGGCAGTCAAGAGAACATCTGCAGTAGCAATATTATTTGCTTAAAATGTGAGACATAGGATAAAATTCCTTGCTAAAGTAATCTGATTTTCAGTCTTTACTGTGCGTTACTGAGAATCCTACCATGGAAATAACTGGAATGCATGATATAGTTGCCATACTTCATCTTCACCAGGAAATTCAGCTTCATTAAATATATCATACTCAGGATGAGGTTTTAAAGAGACCTCAATCCAGCCATGAATCTACCTCTGTGCTCTTAGATAAGTTGCAAAACTCATTTGTGGACACAATCTAAGTAAGCAGCACATGCAAACCTGGTAGGTAGATGCCTGACTTTTTAGTTGATTGCATAAACCTCTGTTTCTCTAAATTCATATGTACACTCACTAAAGAGAACCTTTCAAAAGCTTATTTTAAGAGCATATACCTAAAACTGATAGCATATTTGTTTTATGACTATCATGGTGCTAAAACACAATTATTTTTCTGTGGTTGAAATTAATGAATGTATACAATAGTAGAAACATTTATTTCAACTGTAAAAATTGACTTTACTATTGGTCAAAGCCTGTCAATCAAATTGACTTATTATGCACTTGAAACTCATTAGCAGTAGAATACTGTAGTTGTACATTTCAAATGACTGATGACTAGAACTGTGTGAAATTGCTGCTGAATTTGTCAATTACTGTGTGAAATTTTCATTGTAAAGATAGATTTTCACTCAAAAATCATGGCTTTAAAATAATCTCTAACAGTCCAAGGTTACTTCTTGTGATTATGGTGTGTCCCTCTTTTGCCCTTTCTCTTTTTTTTTCTGCTCCTTCTCCTCTGAAGTCCCAGTGGGACTTCTTTGTGTGGCAAGATGAAGGAATAAATTGATTTGCTGGAGACATTGTGGAACAGCAAAAATCAACTGCTTTTATATTTGGGGTTCTTGGAAGGCTAACTGGACCAGTGGATCAATCCTGGTGCACATTTTACTGATAAATGACCTTATGTAGTAGAAATCACAACTGTGAACGTCACTAATGCAGAAGGAGCAGCTGCAAAAGAGCTTGTACCTTTGTTCTGCAACAGCCTTCTGGTCCTTTCTGGTCAGGATGAGTGGAGCAGGATTTGAACTTTTTACTGAGCTAATGACTAATACAAATTCCAGTGTTTGCCATATTGCCCACTTCACAATTAATTAAATTCCCTTGGAGACAAATTAGAGAAGCATTGTACATCTTGGCCACAGACAGTTTTGCGTGGCCAAAACAGTAACAGTTCCTGTAATTTGTCTATGATATAATGAAATTAAGTGATTTAAATAAATTAAAAATGGACCAGATTCAGCTTTCAGTAATTACAAGTCACTGCATGACTGATACAGTAGAAAATAGCCTATGTGGCTGCTAGCCCAAGCAAGCTCGATGGGACTCTTACTTTTGCCTAGCAGGGATGAGCTCTGGCAGCTGAGGAAGCTATATGCCATCTAGTAAGTGTAACACTCTAGGAACTGGGGACATAGTAGTTATCTTCTGAAAAAAACCAAATGTACAGTTGATAACACATAAAGAATGTAGAGGCATAATCTTGGGAAATTTTCTGAATAGATTTTCATCCTTACATATAGCCAGTTATTTCTTTCCTTACACTGAGGTGCATGATTTTGGAAACAACTGTAGAAATCATTGCTGAAAGACATCTGTTTCCAGACAGTAGCCAAAAGAAGAATGGTCTCACTCCTTAAAAATAATATTCCAGTTTGAAGAAGAGATGGAAGCTGAGTGTACCAGAAGTGTTTCAACATGTCGAATCCTCCTCCTCCCCCACACACCCATCAGGTAGGCAAGCAACTCTACTTTTCATGTATGTTAGCATCCTATAGCGTAAAATACTATACTATAAAATACTATAGCTTGCACTGAAATATTTTAGGGTGAGAACTAGAAATTTTCTGGCAGTGATTTTGTACTCTTATTTTGACTCCAAATCTTTTTTGCTATAATACTGATCCTAAGGTAGCCAAAAGGATGAACAGATTCAGAAAGGACACATTTTTTCCAAATAAGCAGACTGAAGGACTTGTAAACATGTTGCATACACAGGTCTAATTCAACAAACCACTGATTTCCAGAGAATGAGTAGTACCACAGACAGAAGTTATCTCAGAGTTGGCTCATTTCTTTTCCTTAGCATCCCCGAGCCATTGTCAGGAACAAAATACTGCCAGGGTCACCACTCCATCAGACACAACATGAAAGTTCTGCTGACACCGGGATCATTGTTATTGTCTTGTTAATAGTCACAAAGGTGAATTACTTTACCACTGTAACAATTATAAGCATGTCAGCTTTAGTATGAGATAGTTATTACTTATTCTGTAGGATCATTCTAACATGAGTTTCTGTTTAAACTAGTTGTCTAAGAATAGTCCTTCATCTGGGGGAAAAAAAAAGAAAAAAACAAAACCAAAAACAAACAAACAAACAAACAAACCCACCAAAAACTTTCCCACAAAAATGAGATAAGGAGATTTCTCTAGAATTTTTTTGAAACAGGTCTCAAAACAATGTCACATTTAATGAATGTGGTGTAGCCAAGGAAAAATATTATAATAGAGAAATTGAAATTGTCATTATCTGGTAAATTATGCTAGTATTTCCCACTTTTTACTTGAGTCTAATTTAACCAGCATGTTTTAGAATAGAAAATACATCAGTGAATTCTCTTATATAGTTCATTTTTCAGTTTGTTTTAAACATATTTGTGGAAAGGGACAGAAAGATTCAGAAAAAATTGCAGCATGCCTTGGCTGAATTTTAGCTGGAGACTGATGCCATGCCAGTTTTTAAGTGACACACATGATGAAACCAAGCAAAAAGTTGGCATGTACAAATGTTTACCTCAGTCACAGCAACCCTGCAGAGGAACGAAACTGTAGAGTGTCACAAGGCCCCCTATTAAACTCTGAGGTGCAGCTATATTTATAATATATTACAACAGTATAATGTAGTCCTACACCCAAAGCCTTAGCTGGTTGAAAATATAAGCACTCAGGCTAATTTAGTTTGGGATTATGGGCTTGATTTAAGCACATATGTACAAACCCATGCACTGTGAATTTGGTGAATCATGATGATATCTGCTTCACTGACAGGAAACAGAACTGCTCAGGTTTTTAAGGCAAGGAACAGGAGGAACTGAGCAAGTGGAAGCCAGTCCCAGTCCCAGGCAGGGGAAAGGTCTGGGGATTCTGGTGCTGCTGCCTCATTGCCCTGTTTTGCTTTGCTCTCAGTGATGGCACTCCAGGTGGATCCCCTCTGCACGAGCTGTGCTCATTCTTGGGCAGGGTAATTTGGCAGACGGGAAGATTGTCCCTTTGGAAGGAGAGGGTTACCCAGCAGCTGTGCCAGGACACCTGCCTGGTGTTGAACTGGAGACAGGGACCTCCCTGATTTTCATTTGTGCTGCATTTGGAGGAGAGTCAGTGGTCAGGGCCTTCCATCCTCGTTGTGCCTGGTAGGCGAGTGCTGCTCCAGACATGGCCAAACAGGCTGCTGATGGGCTGCCTGCAGGCTGGCCCTAGGCATCCTGGCAGGCAAGGCAGTGTATGGCAGAGAACATGCGAGCCAGCTGCTCGGGTGCACTCCTGAGACTGCTTTCTAGCAGCCGTGTAGAAACAGCTAATGTAGGCAATTATAACAGGAGCAGATCTTCACCTTTCTGAAATGAAAAAAAGACTCGAAGCAAATCTCAGATCTGAAGACTGACCTCTCGTTTCAGATTGTAGTAGGATGCCTTCCTACCTGCAAAGGATAATCACAACTAGCCAGAGAGAAAAGGTCTGACTGTGATGTTTAATGCTCTACAGGGTCTGGTAACCTCCAGAACTGGAAAAAAAGAGAAAAAAAGAAGTATTTTTTTCTTTGAAATGAAAACCTGTAGCCCAGACCTGAAAAACCAGAACAAATATTTTATATTGAAATACTCTCATGAGGTGACAGCAAGCTGATTAAAAAAAAGCAAACTGAAACCTCCTCCCCAAACACAACTCAACTCCCCAGCCTATGTATAGTATACACATATTTGCCAAAGTTTAAACTTTAGTGTGATTTCCCGTGTAGTTCCACTTAAGTTGCTCTAAATGCTTTACAGCAATAAATCAAAAGTATTTCATCCCACTGAGAGTGTTCTTAACAAATGAAAGAATAAGGAAATTAAAAAAATATAACTCTAGGAAAAACACAGTCATTACTTGTTACCTGTGCAAGAACAACAAGGGCCTACAAACAAGTACAAATGGCAGCTTTTTGAATATAAAACATAATAAGCAATAATCAGTATCTTATAGCATGATAGCCAAAGGCAGTGACATTTGAACAGCATGTCTTCTCTAAGCTTAGATAGCTTGGTAGTGCATATCTGCAAGTGCTTAGCCATGTTAACATAAACCCTCATTAGACAGGATTAGGCAAGAAACAGTGACAAACAGGGTGGACACTAACCCTCTGAGGAACCAATTCAGGCACTACACACTAATTATCCTTTTAAATTACTTTAGGATTCAGGGAATGAATATCAGTGTATGTGTATATGACTACATGGGGAATTGTGTTTTACATACTACAACCTGTTTGTATTTTGCAACAGTTTTAAAGTTATTTCTCCCCCATAATACATTGTCAAAACCTAAAAGTGTTTATTCTTAAAGAATTCCAGGGTAATGATGAATTAAATTATGATATTTAGGTGTTTTACCTTGTTCAGGAGAAAACTTCCAGGAACAACCTCCCACAAGTGCCTATTAGCAAGCAATTTTGGAAAAGCAGTTTAGGAACAGTAATAGCCCCAAGTTCAAATAATGTGAAGTTCAGTAGCTTTCTCTATAGACTCCATTATCAGAAACTCCAAGTAAGGATGACTTAAAGAAAGGACAGAAACAATTGCTGACGCAGTGAATTGTATTTTGACTTTTGTTTGTTGATTCCTTACCTTCTTTTCAGGTGTTGAATTTGTTAATTGTTATTTGTAGTTATTGTAGTTATTTGTTGTTATTGTAGTTATTTGTTGAATTTGCCTCTAATATCTTTCTGCAAAGTAGAATTAACCCTCCTACAGTTAGAAAGGTTAGTAAGAGGGTTAGAAGTAGCCCTCTTAAATTAACCCTCCTACAGTTCTCAGACTATATTGCTGTCATGAAGGTAAGCTATCATGACAAACCACAATCATATTCTGGGTCTAGAGTGTTGATTAATATATATTTCTTTTAAAAGTAAATAAATAGAAAAACTTCGATTATACTGATGTTAAATGTCTCACACAAATTGTATTAAAGGAACGTGATTAAAAGAAAAGTGATAGAAAGGTGATAGTGAGAGAAAGGTGATAAAATAGTGAATTCTTCCTCTATGTACCTGACAAAACATAATTTTTACATTTATTGGCTTTTTATCTTTCCCTTTTACCATCAAAAATTTTTCTTAAAAAATAATCTGAGTTAGGTTATTTTGTGAATGTAATTTTGTAAAAGTCATTTCATCACAAGTGTTAACAAAACAAATTTTAAATGTAAGCTTTGGCAGAAAAAGTTAATAGGGACTTTGCTTTTAAGCATTTTACTTTGGAACAATACCCTTTACTGTGGTGTTATTTGACCTCTTTGAATAGTAAAAAATACTGCAACAGAAAAACTTTTATATCTAAAACTAAAGTTAAGCAATTGGTAGTAATATTACTAAAATATGGCATCACTTTTTTACTGTATAACAATGGAAGCATTTCAAAGTCCTTGCAGGTGCATAAGTTTGATCTTCATTTTTCGTTACCAATTTTCATAAGTCAAATTTTCAAAGAAAGCTTATTTTGGTTAATAAATATGAGTGACAATACTTTTGCATGCTATTTGACTAATTTTATAAATGTAATTTCAGTGTGGATCTGCATTTCTTACAAAGAATTAATCAGAATTGCACACAAAAAACTTATACGCTTATTTCTGACTCCATTAACGTAGAATGGAATTCTAATCTGCTCACTTCTGACATCAGAGTTATTTCAGATTTATCTTTTACAAATTTCATAGCATAAGCTGAAAGAAAAAGAATTGAGAAGGTTCCTTCTTTCAAAATATGTTATTTCAGTAAGGAAATTAATTTTTAAAATTTGTCTTTCTTACTCTTTCCATATTAAGTAATGAATTTGACTTCATGGACCAGAAATTCAACAGAAATATAATAGCAGCAATATATACAGAGAACCCAGATGTATACAGAGAAACGGAACTTCTTTTACTTACAGCCCGGTAGCTAGGAGGTAAAAAGCATTTATTAGTACTGATCGTAGTAGACATGGCCCTTAGTCTAGCATCTGTAGGAATATTATGCATGACCACATCTGTGGGAGAGAGGAGAATCAGGATTAAAACGTGGATGGAAAGGTGGTTGAAAATGTAAGAAGAAAAATGCAAGAATGCCCTTTGGTAGAATCCATTATCCTAAACCCCAGTCTTGGGAACATGAGAACACCCTTGGCATAAACATTTGTGTTGAGGTCAAGTGGGATTAGAAGAATATATATTTGGATGCCTGGGGCTATGTCACAAAAAGAAAATATTAATTAAAAAAACAAGCTAGAGATTTTACTTGCCCTCAAACTACATTTTCTTTTAATACATTCTTTAGCTTTTTACAGTCAGTGGACTTGATTTTGATCTCAGTTGCATTGGTTTAAATCAGAATAAGTCAGTATAAACCAGCACATTTTTCTGATATCAAATCAACCTAAAAAAGGAGAGAGTCTTACTTAAAGTATATTGCTTCAGTGCAGCTGGCTAAAACAAGGCTGCACTTGCATTTAGTGTAAGTTAGGATTTAATAGCACTAATCTGCTATGTGAAAAAGAGGCTGCTTGTAGGGCTGAGTTTCATAAAGTGCCTTGGTTCAGATTCAGGGCTGGATCCCTGGGAGTGCTGGTAGCATGGAGGTCACCTCCAGGGCTTACATGAGGCTCCAGGACGGGTTAACAATAGCAGGTGGGCATGTGCTAAACCTTAAGTATTTACTTTCTTGAGGACTTCTTCCCAGTTTGAAGCTAAGTATATACAAAGGTTTTCGTGAATTAAGCCTGCAGTGTTCAGTTAGAAACGCTGCTGAAGACAATGGCAACCTTTGATTCCATCACTGTCTGTCTAAATTAGGAAAAGATGTTGCTTATCTGACCTGACCTCTCCCTAATCTACACATGATAACAGTTACACATTTTCTCTCAGATGAGTCGGTCAAGATCAGTTAACCACCCGGCCTCAGCTCTGTTGCCGCGTTATTTTCTCAATTCCAAGATACGCTGCTGTGTGTTTGTGCTGGCTACTTAGGAGAGGCTTTAAAGAGCCACAGCAGCTAAAACAACAGATCCTCAGGACTTGTAGGCTCCGGAGTGAACAGAAACAAATTAAGCTGCTGTGGGAGTTGAACTGGGATAGGTCAAGGAACCAACATGTTGCTTGTTAAAGAGGGAGAAGAAAAGATGAGAACAAGAATACCTTCATCAGAGACTTGCATCTGCTTGCTTATTAAAGTTGAAAAAAGTGTATTTCTATGCAAATGTAAAAATATATTTTATTGTTTTTACAGTGCGTTGTCAAAACATAAGGAGCGTTTATTGCTGTCGTATTAAACAAAATTTTGGCCCATACCCTGCAAAAATGGGCTTCCAGTTTGTACCTGCTTAAAGCAACATCATCCTATCTTTTCATCTATTTAAGGATTTGCCTTGTAGTTCATAGTGATTATTGGATATAATAGACAAACATATTCTTTTAACATTTGGTAGATTGTGCCGACTTATTTTAATGGTAAAATATAATGATTCATCATTAGCTGATGAAGGGACTGCCTCAGAAGGGACAATGAAAGAAAAGATTTGAGTGCATTCTTACACTACTTCCATTAAACAGGTTTGAACTAAATTCAACTTGAGTATCATTAGCTGAAAAAAGCTCCTATTTTCAAGCTAGAGAAAGTATAGTGCATTAAATAGATTAGTTGGTCATTATTTAGAAACCAAATTGCTCAATAAACACTTGATTTTCCTAACAGAACTGATATTCAACTTGGCAATTTGTATAAACAATATGTATGTTCTTAATGTATATGTTTATCTACAATAGTAAACACAAGCAACCTTTTGCCTATCATATAATGCCCCTAAAGGCATTATGGGTTAACAGTGATTTAATCCCCTTATGCATGCATAATATGACAAGCTTTGCATAAATGATAATAAATAATTGGTATATATAAATAATTCATCATTTATTTTTGCAGTAGAAATAGAATTCGTAGACATATTTTAAACAAAGGGAATAGCAAACATGATCTCAATCAGAAAAGGGGTTAAATCACATTACACAAAACAATGTTTCAAATAATCAAGACTCATGCATGCAGCATATATTTTTATTTCTTTCATGCTAGCATATTATATTGCCAACTTGTTCTCAAGTATGGAACAATACATATTTAGCACTATCATAAAATAATGGAAGAAATAAATGCTATATTGGGCATTTAATCCAAAACAAGACGGAATAACATGTCAGAAAAAATAAATGTATGTACTGTGCTCTCTAGAAAATTGGGCATTTTGGTGGATTTTATTTTTTACCCTGGAATCAGTTCTGCTGTTTTGGGGAGATTCCGCTAGCCCTTCCAGTGCAGCTAATAGGTGATAAAATTCTAAAATGTAATTTTTTTAATACTAATTTCTTCTCTAAATACATGTCTGTGATTACACAATAAATTGTATAATAAATTAGGTTATATTTTTCATGACATAGTATCCTAAAAAAGGGAAAAAAAAAAATACAGTGTTACCCTAAATAGTGAATAGTTTTAATAGTTAAGAGTCATTAAGATTTCAGGATTCAATGAGTACAGCTGCGAATTAACTTAAAGAATGTAATGCCCTCCTTATACAGCAAGGCAGTCAAATATGCACCTAAGTTAAGCACATGCATCAATCTCATTGACTTTACATTATTCTCTCCAGAGTATATTTCTTTTCATTAGGAAGGCACTTGCTCTTAACTCCCATCAAACTGCCGACTCAACTTGCTTCTATAAGTCCCTGTGAAGCTTCTCAAAACCTTCTCTAATTTTGACCAATATAAAGAGCACTGGCATTTGCAAATGTTGACATGTCATTTCTTAACCCTTTCTACTGAAAATTGTGTTTGTGGACATGTATACATACATATATATGTATATATCAAGTGGGAGTGATCACAGTGTATAAGGAGATTAAAAATCCTGTGACAAATGAAAGCCACCCAAATTATTGTTCTTGCTTTTCCCACTGATATTAAATACTGTAGGTTAAGGAACTGTGAGATACCTAGCTATTAATGTACTACTCTCTACCAAAAATCACCCTTATACATAGGTTCTGACTTTTAGCTATTTTTGAACCAAAAGCAGAACCTAACCTCTCACCTCATGGCTGCTTAAATATCATATAGAAACCATGTTAGCTATTTTGAAAGTGCAAGTTAATATGTTTCTCTTATCTCCTCGTAAAGCAGAGAATTGTGATGTGCGCAAATTCGCCTTTGTTACTATCATGTCATGGCCACTCAGTTGTTTCATTATACATTATTCATTACTTTTCATTAGTTTCAACCAATTTCCTGATATTAATTCATAAATCCCAGAAGTTTCCCTACTTCCCATTTGAAATTAGATAAGAACTCTTGATACTATCTGATATAGTCAGAAATTTAAATAAAATATTGCCTCTTTTTTTGTTTTAGTTTTGCTAGCAGCTCACATAGAATTTAAATGTTTTGGTTTATTATTTTTCTTGAACCTCTCTCCTGACACTGCAGCATCTGACTCTGCCCTAAAAGGCATAAGGCTTAAAAAGCTTCTTGATTAAATCCAACATATCTAGTCTCAACATTCTTTCTCATTAGCCATCTGACCCCAGAGCCATCCAAAATCCATAGGTTTGTTTTTTCTTATGAGTTCAGCGGCCTTCACATTGAACTGCCTGTCCCTGGGCCCTGCAAGAACTGCCTCTTCTCTGGGGATTCCCAGCAGTTTAGGCACTCAGGTAATATCGGAGAGCTTTCAGGCTCATATTTCCTCCACCTACTACACCCAGAGTGATAGACATTTCTCTGGAACGTGCAATGATTTGGCCCACTGCAAAGGGGCACAAATGCAACAAATAGCAATCAGTGCCTGTGTTGGGGGTTAGGTTTTTTTTTAATTTCCTTTTGTTCCCTTTAATGTATAGAATTTTTTCCCATTAAGTTGCTAAAGAACTCTTAAGTACTGGGTACTTAAGAAAAACAAAGGATTGTGGCCAAGCCCCGGAGGAGAGGGGCGGATAAAAGGCAGGGGTGGGGGCAGCACCAGGGGAGCTGGAGCTGCGCTTCGGAGGGGAACACGAAGGTGCTGCTCTGCCTTTTTGGGGAGAGAGGAGTCTCTGCTGCTGCTGCTACTGGATCCTTTTCAGTGGAGCTGTTTCTTCTGCCGTGAGTGAATCCCTGCTCTGAACTGGGACCTATTTTACCATCTGCTCGGGGGGCCCGGGATCCTGAGCCAGCCTCTCCTTTGCTGGGCTAGGAGCCGGGCTGCTGCCCCTGCCCTGCCCTCCGCGGCTCCATCGGCACTGCTCTGGGTTTCACTGCACTGCAGCCCCCTCTCCCCCTGCCTACAGAGACGTCCTACTGTCCCAGTTTGCTGTTTTCCAAGAGTCCTGCTGAGGCGCCGGGATCGACAGCATTCCTGAAGCAAAGCCTGCCTGTCCTCCACCCCTTCCCCTCCCAGCTGTGCCCCGTGTATTCTGGAGCTCGCGCCACAACGCCCCCTGCAGCCCCGGGGGAATCATCGCACCTGCCCTGCCCACCCAGCGCCACCAGCGCCCCCTGCCGGCTGTGACCATCACTGCACCCAAGGGGACAGTGCCTGCAGGCCCAGAGGGCTGGCACCGGGTTCCTGGTTTTGTTTGTTGTTAATGCCATAAGAATTGTTTTTTGTTCACTTTATTATAAATACTAGTAAAGAACTGTTATTCCTATTCCTATGTCCTCTCCTGAGAGCCCCTTGATTTCACAATTACAGTAATTCAGGGGGAAGGGGTTCACATTCTCCATTTCAAGGGAGGCTCCTGCCTTCCTTAGCAAACCAGGACAGCCTGTTATCCAACAGTTCTGTGATCAGAGCATACGCGCAGGATGTAAGACACCTGTGTTTCATTTCTTCCTTCTCTTGTGGATCGTCTGCACCAAAGCCTGTGATTTATGTGCAGAAGCCGTGGTTTTGATTCTTTGTGCTGCATACCATGTGGTGCAGGGTAACAGATCATTTCGGTAATCAGAAATAGTGAAATCACAATTTTGAGGCAAAATAATTTCAGATTTGGCTTCCAGCCTCTGATGCACTACACATTTCACTGTTTGTATGAAACAGTGATTGGATCAGGGGGTGTGACCTGCTTGTGTTGTCATGCTTTGCAGCCTGTCTGTGCCTGTGCACTCACCTGAGCATTGAAAAATGGAAGATCATAGCCCTTCATTTCCAGGAAAAAACTAGGATCACATGCTGTACCTCCAGTTGTGTGGGACAAATATTAATGCGAAATCTTCGTTTTCCTGAGATTTTACAGAGATCAGTTCTCTAAGACAGGGCACCGCTGGACCAAACCAGGGCCAATGCCAGTGCACAAAATGTTCTGGCCATAGTGAGTTAGGGATTGCAAGCGGTAGAACCAAGGCAATGAAGATATAACCATAGCAATGGAGGTGTGTATGGTTGCAGCTCCACACCATTTTGAAACTTAAAAAATATGCCTACTCCTCCTTCCATCTTCAAGGTCTTTCCTTCTGGTGAGCTGCAGGTTCAGCTCTACAACACGGTAGAAAATACATGTGTTTTTTCCTTTCATTGGGGAGTTAGGTCTCTGCCAGGTGATGAAATCAGTAAGCTCAATAGCTGCTCAGTCACGGTAGTGCAAAAGATGGGGCAGCAGGGTGTGTACAACAAAGTAGAGTAGAAAAAATGGTGAGACAGCTGTTGATCAACCCAGCAAGTATTCCACAGCTTCACCCTGAGGTCAAGGCACAACCTGCTCTCAGTGTCTCCTGTTGACAAAGAGAAGGAGTTACTTGCCAGCAGGCTGATTTTTGGGACTCCCATGGCAGGCATTTCTGCTGAGCTGAGGGCTGTGTTCCAGGTAGCAGCCAGATAACTAGGTTTGGGAATATTAGAACACCAATAGTGCTATAAAGTTCAGAACGTTGTAGGATCTGCCCTGTAGTATGAGAAACTGTTTTGATAAGGCAGGATTATGATTCCACATATAAAAACATTATTTGTTTTTCCTGTAATTTCTATAATGCTCTTTTTCTCTGTTTCCTTTCTTTTTTTCCCCCATAGAAGTCCATTTCTTAAGCATATTTAAAAGAGGGTGTAGCTTCCTTTAAAACAAAAGTTGAAGAATAGCAGAAACATTCCTTGGAAGTTTTTGCTCCTGATATACCTCAGCTTTGTGAGACCAATGTCTTGATTTTCAAAAAATAAAATTAACTTTAACTTGAAATCTGGGTAATGTTATTCAATGCAGTTATCTATACCAAAAGTTACTGAAACAATATTCTATTAATTATCTCTAAATATTAACTTTCAATATAATTGATAGTAGCTGCTAATATCTGTGCTTTCCCTGGATATCTTTGCTCTAAGAAGAAGAAAATAACAGGCATATTCTTTGCTCTAAGAAGAAGAAAATAACAGGCATATTCTAAATAAGGTCATTAAAATTATGCGCAAAGAGAAAAACCTGAGTAATCATCTAATTTAAGTTGAATGTTCTCTTAAATTGATCACTTCTTAAGTGGTTTTTTGTTTCCTTGAGGTATGCTGAATAACAATATTCAGTAACACCCAAGCCCTGAAGCAATAAGGAAGAGCACACATATAGGTTAGCATTTGGCCTCCACAGTGGCTTTTCCCTTAAATATTATTTCTTTCTTAGCCATTTAAACAAAAACAATGCAATCATGGATGCCACTTACAACCTACACAGTGGAAATTAGAGCCTTTTAGGGAAAAGATATTTGGCTGATAAAAACCTAGCTCCTTAAACTTTGGTGCGACATAATATTTCTCTTGGCAAGGGGTCACTGGTGCTCAGCATACATCATCACTAACTTATTAGATCTTGAGGCAATTAGCTGAAAACAAACAGAAGAGACAAGCCCTGTATTGAGCTATTGAAACCAGAAGAAAATAGCCCATGGCACTCCATTATTCCAGAGCTTCATCAAAGGCTATGCACTGGCTGCAGTTTAAAGAAAGAAGAGTATTGTTTTCACGTAACATCTATACAGTATTGGGACTTTACCTTGTTATTTTTCTCCTGCTTCAAGTTACATCTAAACTTGCCTTGTTATAATAGGGCAGTGGAAAGAACTTCTCAGTTTCTACCTAAAACAGTATATGCAATGTGTTGCTTGATTAGCTAAGGATTAAAAACCTGATTAGATCCTCCCTTTTCATGGGAAATCACATGAGGAATTTTGAGAAATATTACTGCAAACCACTGTGTAATGTGATTGACTATGAAAACATGTGGCAAAGGAAGAACTGACATCTAAGAAACCCATGGAATCATCTAAACAAACTGACCTTTACCATTTGCAATGTAAATATCTATTTCTGAATTCCAGAAATTAGTTGAGAGATATATTTTACTAGTTTCAATTAGAAATAACATTTTTTTTTCCCTACAGAAAAAGATAACCACTTGAGAGACAATATGTGTTTCTGTAAGCATGACTCAGGTGAAAGTTATCATTAGGCTACAAGTAATTTTGTGGGTTTTTTCAGTAATGTGCTACACAGAGTGTTGAATATGATGCTGGATAACAGAATATGGCTTCACTTGTATATAGTAAATAAGAATTATGACACAAAAACTTTGCGATCCTTATTTAAAAAAAAAACATTTTTTACTAAATGAAAATTTAATTCATTGTTTTCAGAAAAGGAAAGTGATAGTTAGAGGTACCTGCCTGTATCTGCCACTTGTTTCTTTTCTGCCTATTTAATAAGCACTCCTCTGTGTCTGCCAATTGAGTTATACTAGAATCTTGTGTACCTCTAGTTTACTTTAAGCATAGCAAACCTCTAAACTAATCTGCATTTTAAGAAGCTAGATGCTTCAAGTTAACGTTTTATAATACTTTATGGCAATTTCCAGGAAATCTTTTATTTAGAGCACTGAAAGTATTTTAAATATGCAGAGTGCCAATATTACCTTCCTTACATCTTTTTTTTCTTCCTCTCTCCCCCACCCATAATAAAAACAAGCCAAGCCACTCCAAGCACATAAACTGAGATTCTTAATGATATAATGTCCTTCTTTGTGTCAGTGTTGAATTCTGAACTTAGAGCCAACAAAATCTGTCTCTGAAGGCTTGTAGCATGCTGGTGTATGGTGTAGGATGATCAGCAGTGCCATCGTTTTACCCTCTCCCCCACCTTCCCCGCTTTCCTCTAGCTCAATGATCAAATGATTTGTAGATCACCTTGCTCCTGGTGTAAGGTGTACCTCAAAGCATTCTGCACTCTCTTGGCTTCTAGATCCAGTCTATGAGACAATTAACAGCTACTGTTCTTAATTATACTGAAAAGCTATGAAGAGATTAAAAGCAGGCAGAAAAGTGAAGACCACCACAGTGGTATTTATTTCAGGATACTTCATCTGTATTTCACTTCTGAGACAAGGCTGAGGCTGTAAATATTTTCCGTGTTCTGTATTAAAAAAGAAAAAGCCAATTCCTTTCTCATATGGGAATGTAGAGAGAGGCCTAATTGGAAAAAAAAGACATGTTGGTGAACACAATATGACTTACAACCTTCTTTGTAATTAATGTTTGTAGAAATTTCAGTGCTTAAAATAAAGCTAAAGAGGAAGAAACACCTATGAAAACTATTAACATATAATTATTTTAAAAGCCAGTTTTCTTATTTGCAATCTTCCCTGAACAACACAAACATTAACTTAGCTTTTTACCCGTAGTAATGTCTCCTTTCCCATTGCTTATTTACTATTGCAGGTCTATATCTTTCATCTCTTCAAAGTCACTGGAGTGATTTACAATAGTCTTATCAATTTCATGTGAATGGTCTACGGAATGCTAGGATTTGGTCAAATTCTTTCCCACAAGAGGTTTCAATTTGTTCATCATTCCCTCCTGGTATCTGGTTTCAAGACATGATGTGCAGAATTACCTTTAGTATCAGTTCTGCAGATACAATGCATTAGCAGAGAAAATTAGACACAATTCCTTTTAAATCTGATGTGCTGCCGTTGTCTTTAAGTTGTCAGGGTGTCGAATTAATGGCAACTGGAGAAGGTTGCCATGACTTAAGGGATCACTGTAAAAGGAAAAACAATCCTTTATATCTTTTCTGAGGGAAAGGAAGGCAGCTGTTACACATCGTTCTGCTGTGAAGTCTCCCCCACCTTTTTACTTTGTTATGCTAGCAGAGGAGTCGTATGTATGTACGTCTATATACATGCATACATATATATATATATATATATAATACCTTCTGTAAAATTAAAACAAAATAGCATGTATGTGGCAACTTTAACTTAGAAAGCAGAAAATATATAATTTTAAGCTTAAGCAAATAAAAGTTTTTTATTATGTATAACTTATGTCTTTTTTCCCTCAAACAACCTGAAAATGTAGTATAACTGCTTCTACTAAGTTAAAAACATATATCCAATTATTATAAAATCTCATAAATGTAAATGAACAAGTGGTGGCAATTGCTTGTAATGAAAAAGAAGTCAAATTACACAATATACTTTTTTGCACTTTTACTGATTATATTTTCTGTGTTCATTGTTATTTATTTATTTACTTATTTACATTTTAGAAAGTTTTGGAGATTTGGGGGGTTTTCCTTGGAATTTAGAATTGTACGTAAGCGTGACTTTTTAATTTCTGCAGGAGAATTACATTCTTAGAAATGTAATTTGAAAATGATATCCATACAAACACTAGAATTTCACAAATTATTCCTGAAAGACTGTCCAAGTGGTCAAAGGCTTTCTGTGGGCACAACAAGGGATCTTTGCATAGACCCTGATTAAGCTGGGTAAGAAATTTGTGAGTTAGAAGTCCTGGATGTATGCTTGTAAACACTCAGTTGTTGAAAACTCCTCAGTGGGTAGAAAGACAGCAAATACCATTAAAGTCCTTAGATGGAGACAGTAAAATGTGCAGGTCATCTCTATGGTTTGACTTAAATAGCCTTGTCTCTGTCTATGTAGCCTCTAGTTCATTGGGGTAAGTTTGTGTGCCATCTTTTGAAAACATTTTTAACAACGTAAATTTGATGAAGGAGCATATTCACTTTATAGTGTGTATCTATCATGAAGTATGGATACAATTAAAAGAAATAAATATGTGCATACAAATAAACAAAAAAATCTACAGTGGTATTATGTAAACAATAGTAGTTTTACACTCCTCTCACAACACTTCACATACTTTACCTCTGAGAAAGCCTCAGTAAATACACAGGCTTTTCAAAATATCTAGAAGATCCGAATCCTTAGTCTATGTACTACTGAATATCGACTGGAAGATAAAGGTTCTCAAAATCTTCCACTTTGAGCCCCAAAGTAAGAGTCCTTAGGGACTGTCTGGTTAAGCACTCAAACTGAGCTCGTTTGCTGAGTCAAAGTCACATATTAAATAGGATTTTATGTAAAATGTAAGTCACAAGTTAAATAGGGTTTTATAAATAAAAACAAAACTGTCAAATTCCATCTGATATGTAAAGTATATTTTAGAAGTTCAGATGTAATGTGTTATATAGCTGATTAAATACCCTACCATAATCTGATTCAACAGATATTTCAAAGGAATACCTGGCTGTATCTGAGGTATTTTGGAGTGAAATTGTCATGAATTACTGAGAAAAGCTACCCCCCAAAACAAGATTGACAATATTGTGATCGCATCCAATTGAAATAAAATGATTCACAGCCTCTGCTGTTAATTTGATATCAGAAACATGACTCTTAGATTTCCTGCCTTTTACAATGAACCCACAAACTGTCCTCCATGAAAAAGCAAATATTAGTTCTAATCCTTCCTCAAACTGCTTCCTCATAGCAAACATTCAAAATTAGAGGTAGATAACTTCCCAAATCCTAGTTATGGGCTGGATGTTGCAAGAGTCAGCTGATAACCACAGGAACTTTGAAAAAATCTATCACTCTTACCAACATCAGAAAGCACCTGCTGTTGGAAGCACAGTTTTTCTCATACCTCATGCCAGCTCTCAAAATAAAGACCAAAAGTCAGGAATATGGGAATGCCTTGAGTGTCAAAATCCAAAAATTGCAGCCCAAAAATCCTGCATTAGGTAGGTGACTGCCTAGCTCCATAAGAACCTCTATTAACAAATCGCTTTTCATTCCGAAGAAAAAGCTTCCCTGAGCCTCCCCTTCTGTATTTTGTAATAGGGTTATATTTACCCTGAGGAACTTACTTCTAGAAATTAAGTAGACAACACCTTAATCACCTCAAGCATAATTGAAATTATAGAGGAAAATCTGGAAATTAAAAATAATCTAACAACATTAGGGTATTCACAAAAGAAAAAAGTGGTTTCAGAAGCTGTCTCTTTTTTGCACCATTGAACTCCTACCGTCTGTATCAGTCAGGAAAGAAGTGTGAGATTTTATTGTAATTTACATAATTTAGAAAGGGCTCACTCTTGCACTCTATGAAGAAACCCCTAATACATTGATTATAGGGTAGTCCAAACAAGAGAATTCACCCTTTCTGTAGAATAAATAGAAATGAATGCTAGATCTATGGAATCAGGAGCTTTCAGGAAAGACAAGGCATCACTCCAAGAGTATGATAAGAGCACAGACAGCCATAATTCCACATTTTGATCTCTGCTCCTGGAATTACATCCATTTTGTGTGTTAGTTTTATTCTGATAACTGTTTGATGTACTACTATGTAATTAAAAACTGTATGTAAAACTGGGATTTGGGTGCTGAGACATTTACGCCTAAAGTCATCTAGACTGATTTTTACCTTTTCTCTAAGCAAGATCTTTTGCTGATAAGAAGTTATATTAAAAATTGTAAATATTGTTTATCTTTTGAAAAAAGAAAAAGATAGAGGAAAAGTTACTTAATTCTTGGGAAGAGCAAATGTAAATACCAGTCTTTAGGAAGACAGCTACAAATGAAAGGTAATGCTTGAGAACATCATTTGTATGACCAAGCTCCAGAAATGCTAGAGCTTCAATCAGATTTCCACTCACTGATTGACTATTATTTAGCTTCAACTAGCTTTCTACTTAACATGGACTTCTACCTTTGCCAAACCCTGTTTCCACAGACACACTAGTGGAAAAATGCAGCCCTAATTCTGTGTTCAGAATCTGCTGTGGATATCAGGCTCCAAAAAGTCAGGCTTTCCTAACAAATTATTTATTATTTTATTGAATTGGAATCTTAGCCAAATGATCAAGTTGTTAAAGCTGAAAATAATTAGAAAGGACATCTTTTGAAAGGACTTAATCACAAAAAATAAATAATCATATGAAACCTTCCGATAACATTTCACTGGACTCTAAGATGCCAGTGTTAGAACTGAGGAAAGAAGAAACCAGGGGTTATGCAAACAACAGTAAAGTGAGGATGAAAGCAGCTAGGAAAATAATAAAACATGTATAACTGTTGAAAGAAAGGAGAATTTAATTGCAACAAATACCGAAGCAAGGAAAAACAGAACACTGGTAAAAGAATTGAAAGGATACAAGGAGAAAAGAATATTTAGCTGTGAAGAAGATATCTTTCAGATCTAATACAAAAAGAATCTTTTAATAATTATGTGAACAATAGGGAACTCCAAGGAGTCTATAAGAAAATGAACAAAGGCAGGAAAGGGTAAACAAGAAAAATGGGGTAAATACAGTCATGTTAACCTGACATCAGTCCTGAGGAAAACAATGGGATGACTGGTATGAGACTCGATTAATAATGAAAGGAGGGAAATATAATTAATGCCAATCAATGTGGTTTTATGGAAAATAGATCTTGTCAAACTAATTTGATATTTTTGTGAGATTACAAGTTGGGTTGATAAGGTAATAATGTTGATACAATATACTTAGGCTTCTACAGAACGTTTGATTTCATGCTACAGAATGCATTGGTGTCATGGTTTTATCATTAGCCAGAATATCAGCACCACACAGCTGCTCACTCACTCCCCCCACAGTGTGACGAGGGAAGAATTGGAAAAGTGAGTAAAATAATGGGTTGAAATAAAGACAATTTAAAAGGTAAAGTGCTAGCCATGCATGCAATCAAAGAAAAGCGAGGATTCATTTACCCCTTCCCATGGGCAGGCAGTTGTTCATCCATCTCCAGGAAAGCAGGGCTCCGTCACAAATCATGGTGACTCAGGGAGACAAAGGTCATCATACCTCCTTCCTTCTTCTTTCCCCAGCTTCCTGTGCTGTGCTGTATGCTATGGGATATCCCTTTGGACAGCTGGGGTCAGCTGTCCCAGCCATGTCCCCTCCCATCTTGTTATGCACCCCAGCCTCCTAACTGGTGGTGTGGCATGAGAAGCAGGAGAGGCCTTTACTCTGTGTAAGCACTGCCCAGCAGTAATTAAAACGTGTCCTTATTATCAACACTGCTTGCAGCACAAATCCAAAACACTGTCCCATGCTGGCTACTGTGAAGAAAATTATCTCTTTTCCAGCCAAAAACAGCACAACTGGTTCAGGATACAAAATCAACATGGCACACACCCACTGGATTAAAAACTCTCAACCTAGCATACCTCAAGATGTGATAATAAATGGGATATGATCATCAAGTACCTCTGTTTCTAATAACATGGGTTTGAACTGTTATTTCTGAAAACATTCATTGATAAAATTGGGATATTACAGAATGAAATTGTTTGAGGCTTTCAGGAGACACGAAAAAAAAGAAAAAGGAAAGTTTGTGAATACAGAAAATCAAGTTACTGAGGTGGTATCTAATAGAAAGCTTAATATATGTTCTTAACATGTGTAGCTCATACTCTCAGCACCCTTGTAGCACACCTTTTTCTCAGGCACTAGAATATACATCAATCACAGCAGGTTGAGACCATGCATAGGATAAATCTTACAGTCTTTTTCTGCAGCTGACATTGGGATTGTCTGCTTGGCATCTTTTCATCATTTTGGCATCTTCAGCTATGGATGGAGGAAAGAGTAAGGGGATTTGAGAAGTGGTTTTGCCAAGTGAATGTGTAGGCAGAGGGGGGCCTTGCTGATCAACAAGAGACCTTTGACTATGTGAAACCCAGGACAGCGTGAGCTTCTCTGAGGAAGCACATCTGGAGAGTTTGGAGGAGGTAGCTCTCAAAGAACATAATTACCAGGCTGTGCTTCTGGCACTCTGTGTCTAGCACCAACATGTACTTGAATATCTTGCAAATCTGGGACCACCTGAGCATGTATGAGAAATTTTCTTTACTTTTCTTTCTTGAGGTATCAGAGTTGTCTGTGGAATGTCTAGCTCATCCACAAAATGTTGGCATCAGACTCTGGAATGAATCTTATGACCCAAATGGGTGGTTTCCCTTAGCAGAAAGTCACTTTGAAATGCACACATCTAAAACTAAAATCATACTGATGGAAATGTGCAGGATGGACATCCTCAGACAATCAGATGTCTGCACTCAAATTCTTTGTTTTAGTATTACATTTGCTCCAAAAGGGAGGATACCTGAAGGAAAGTGAGACCCTGGTATCAAAAAACAGATGTCTGCCTGATTACACTAACTACCTATTCTCTTTGAACATTTCTTTAATGTTTGGAAATTTCCTTAGTATGCTTGCTTTTCAAAGGTTTTATCACCAGAGGCTGGACTTGGGCTGGAGCAGTCCATGTTTGGTATCTTATCTCTTACTGCTTTAGTGCAATGGATTCATTCAATCATTGGGAGTTTGGCCCTGAAGCAAAGCTCAAAACTAAGAAGGCTGCATAAAATATGTTTGAAATCTAAATCTATGTACTATTGTAGGTTTGAAGCACTGTCACAGATTTGAAAACAACAGACACACAAAATTAAGGAATTATTCCTAGCACAGGTATTGGCAAAAAAAGAGCAACAATTACCTCAAAAGCTAATCATCTGTGTTAAGCACCACAAGCCCCATTTTCAAATATGGTTGTAATCATTATCTCTCCTTTACCACTTCAACTTTACATCACGAAGGTTTCTTCCTTCTTTTCTTTCCTATTCATCACAAGAAGGAAAACAAGCACTGAGGTCTTTGGCTGGTGGTGATGAAAACTCAGTGCATTCTGCCATCCCTGCTGTGTCTCATTGTGCCATAACAGCATGAGCTCCTTCAGCAGCCCTTATTAAAGGAAGCCTTGATGGGGAACCTGGTCATGACTTTGAGAATCTGACTGGAAAACAAACCTGAAGGAGCTTGTGATACTTTTTTTTTTTATTCCAGACACTTCTTTCCTAAAGGAACCCTACTTGCCTACAGCCTGTTTTGGCATTCATGACAGAAGCTGTGCAAGCTCCACTCACTGGGCAAACTCCCCAGGATCATCTACTGGCCAGCTTTTCTAACCATGCTGTTGCGTTGCCTTATTAGAGATTTACTGGGTGGTAAAAAGGAATATTGATGGGATTTTTTCAGTCTTTGAGGTTTTCTGACATGACAAAGAGCAATTTTGTCATCCATTTAAACTCCCCAAAGTTCAGGTAGCTCCGCTAGGCACCTCAGACTCTTCTGCCTTGCATGGCCATGGTTGGCAGCTTTTATCTATTTTACCATGCTGACTGGAATATCTAGTTGATCTTGAGACCGGTGGTTATGGGAGATCTCTCTTCAGACTCCTTCCCCAGGCACAGTATGATGGTGGTACTGAGTAGGGAAAGGGCAGGGAGCATTTAAGGTAAGCTTTTTGCATTAGCAGTATGTCACTTCAATTGCTGGAATCAGACAGTGAGAGAGAAAAGACTTTAGAGGACAGCAGATGAATTAATCTGCCTTCAACCTTTACTGAGCAGCAGACAAATGTGTCTATTTTACCTTTTCCCTGTATGACATAGTGTTTCTAATGAAGACATTGCATTTTTGGAACTGCTACGGCTGAAGACTGATGTGCCAGTTCTCCCTACTTGAAATGCCCTGCAATCAGTCACATTTTATATTTCTGGAATCCTGGTCACAGTTTTGTTATTCTGGGAAAATCCCACGTCTTTCATTTATAAAGACATTGTTTCATTAATGAGTACTTCTCCAGAGATGGAAAAAAACATCTAGAACTTTTGTTTATTTTAAGATTAAACTACATTATCTTTGAGAAATTAACTGTGAGGACAGGCTCATGGACTGATACAACAAAGGTTGGGGCTGTAGAAGGTCACCAGGATTAGGCATTTTCTATTCTATGTATTACCTTACCTCATAGCTTGAAATATTGGTAAGTTTGTGAAGTTTTTTGCTTGGAGGAACTGCCAAGACCTGTTGGTCTGTCTCTGTTTACATCTTGGAGGGTTTCTGAGGGTGTTCTTTGTCTCTGGAATCTCTGTTTCAAAGCGGCACTGCAAGTCTCTATCTGCGAGTATTCATTTGACCCTACACTGGATTGCTTTGGAGTCCTCTCACATTGCATGGTAAAAACTTGGCCAAGAAAAGACAATTCTGATACCACCTTGTCATCAGAAAAATGTAACTAAAATCTTTGAAAGTGTAAAATTGAAATTTTAGTGAAGAGCGTAATGGCTATGTGGCCTCCACAGGCACCACACGCCGGGCCTACTCCGTGCAATGCAGAGGTCTATGGTTAGCATGGAGAAAATAAGGAAAAGGAATTGAGTCTTCTGACAACAGAATTAGAGAGGAGGCACAGGGAAGAAAAAAATGGAAGTAATATGATAACTGAGAGGGTTGCCGCACTCTGTTGCTGTCTTGACTTTACATCTAAGCAGCTAATTTTAACGATGCCTGTATCTTACCTACATGTAGGTAGCAATGGGCAGCCCTTGCTGCTGTCTAAAGAGATCCTTGCCTTGTATAATATAAACATGGATCTTTTTGGCAGTTGAACAGTCAGAAGGTATGGTAAGCAAACATGTAATAATAGTGTGGGTGTGGGTATCTGTGTTATTTGAAAAATAATATATGGCCACTGATGGAAAGCAGAGCAATATATCTGATAAAGAAGGCAAAGATCAAGTTGTGTAAAATGAATGTTTTAATGAACATAGTATGAATATATCAGATGTTATCAGAACCACTGAATATTCTGACTTGGAAGGGACCCACAAGGATCATAAAGTCCAACTCTTAAATGAATGGCCTGTACCAGGATGAAACCCACAACTTTGGTGTTATTTAACACCATGCTCTGACCAATATACAAGAGCAGACCACCACAGCGTTTACAATTGCTATTGTAGATTTTAGCTCACTGTAAATTATGTCCTTAACTTGTCCTTATTTCTGCATTTGCTGGATCTTTTCAGTACTATACACACTTCCAATTGCTTTCTGTGAAGCTGGGATGCTACAGCAGTCAAATAATTTTTAATTTAGCCAAAACCCACCTCTGAAACAGTATATTTTCTCTGCTGGTATTTGATATCCTCATGCTAACTGCTTCTGGGCATGAGACTTTTACTGCTGACCTTAGCCAAACACCAGTGCCAAGACATGCTTCTGTTACATTGTGCCTTTTGCCTTGGTGCTGTAAAAGCTATATGACTGAGAAGGCGAAAAGGAAGGGAAGAAAAAGTATTTTTTAACAATAGAGAAAGAGGAAAACAATGTCAAAAAAGATTAATATCAGAAGAGAAGTTAGCACAAACAAAAATACCAACAGAGTGTCATTGAATCAAAACTTTTAAGAGTTATTCAGCAGTTTGGCTGTTCAGAAATATATTTCAGTTTCACATGAAAAGTGACTGAAATAATTTTCGTAGAGCAGCCTGTTGAGTTATACCACATAATTTTTATTTTTCTGGGAGTGAACAAGAGTCCTGCTTGAGCCTACAGGTAAAGATATTGTTGTAAGAGAGGGAAGAAGGGTGGCAACAAACAGCAGCAGCACCTGTAGAAATGCACTGGGTAAAGAAAGTCAACAGGATTGATTCAGGGGCATGGTCTACATGCAATTTTAATGTTATCAGCACTTATGTGGTAGTTCTTCTCAAACAATTAAGAGATCTGAGGAAAAGGTACTAAAGTACTTAGGTACCATCCCGTGAACCAACAGATGGGAAGCCATGCTGCTGTCTGCCTTCCTGTGAGGTGAAGAATGAAGACAAAGAATAAATAATCACCACTGGAGAAACCTGCTTAACCAGCTGCTCTGGTCAGGGATCAGTTGGGGAAGGTCCTGCTGAGGAAATACATTTTTTCTAGTTTTGCAATTCTGGATGAAGCCCATTCCCCCATATGTCAAACCTGTGTCTCAGCAACAATATTTTTCTGTACACACAGAACACAATTATTTCTTATTGAAGTTAAAAAATCTACTGAAGTTTCTCTCCTTTGAACATATGCATACAGAATATCTATTCCTATTAATATTTGTGTTGCATATCCTCCAAGTGATTTGTACACATAGATTAGTAACTGCTTGTTTAACCCTAAAATTATAAGTCTTTGAAAAGGGTCTGAAAATACAGCATCTACCACATGAAAAAAATTGTAATATAGAACAATTTTCAAAAATATTTTCTGCAATTAAAAATTCCATGTTGAAATAGACACATTTTAGAATAAATACATTCATACATTCAATAAATACTAGGCAATCATTTGTGATGTAGTTGGCAATCAGAAAAAAATCAGTCATTTCTTAGTTATTCTAATTGCTTGGTAAGATGTTTCCAAGTTGTTGGGTTAAGATAAGTGCTGCTAATGTGTACTGGAAAGTTGCTCTTTTGCCAGTTTAAGAAGACAGCAACTCTGGAGAGTCCTCTACAAGAATGAATGTACTCAAAGGTCACATGTAACTGACAAAAGCTCCAACACAGACAAATCTGTGACTAGTTAGTTGTTCTTTCACTGTGATGTCTAAATCCTGTCCTCAAATGGTTCAGTTTATTTGTTGATAGTAATAGTTGTCACAAAAGCTTTATCCTGAGTAGACAAGGCCTTCTTTGGTCAAATGTTCTTAGGCCAACTGCCTAGCCTGTCATATTCTAAAGCCATCAACCTCATTTTGTACGGTCATAGTTCACTTCCAGTGCTAGCTGTGGGGTAACCCTATACTTGTGCTTTAAATGGTTGTCATTACCTTGTCATGGTTATAATTTCTGAAATTATTTGGAGGTTGTTTTATCCTAAATATCTTAGTTGTAAAGTATGTGAAAAATAGTTTCTGATTGGATTTTTTTTCACTTTATTTCTGCCTTCTGTGGTAGTACAGTTTCTACCATAAGACAATTATTTTCTGGTCAGAAATTCTTACCTCCTTCACATTCTATTTAACTTGAAAACCAGCTGGGACTTCAGGCTTGTTCTTAAGTTCAGCATCTTGTCATATACTCGAGTACACTTTGATTGATACAGGTACAAGGTTCATGTAACCATACAAGAAAAACATTATAGACTTGTGGAGAGGCAATTGTCATCAGCAAGCCAATGTACCTGGTCTGAGATGAATTTCCAGATCAAAATGCGTATTTTCTTTTTACTTTTTGACAGAGAGTAGTACTTGACAGGTTTCTGGTTCTTCAGAACTCTCTTGATGGCTGGAAGAAGTGACAGCCCTCAGATCGGAATGGTGTGCAACAGGCTACTGTATTCTTGTACAAATCAAAGCACTTTTTCAGACTCGAACACTCTTTTCTGAGTTGGGAAAAGTATATGGGGAAAATGATAGTTAAACTTTAAGTAGCACAGGTGGCTGTTAAATATTCAGGTTAGGATGCACTGTCCAAGAGTCTGAGGCTGATAGCAAGAAGGAAAACAGGGGTTTGTGTGTTTGGCAACACATTGTTAGTAACATAAGAAGTTTCACAGATATTTCTTTGACAACTTTGAAAGGATTAAAAATTGTGAAGACTTTCTCTCTTACAAGATCACATTTAGTCAAAAGACAGGTGAAATTTTTAAAATCATTAATAATTTTAAGATGAAAACGGTCACCTTTTTCTAGGGTGCAGAACGGAAAATATTTTTTTTAGTTAAAAAAAAAAGATTTTGTCAACTTTTTTTTAATGTTGGTGAAAAATTACCTAGTATTTCCTGCCATCCATAAGAGAATTTTCAAGTCAATGCTGAATTATTTTTAGCTAACATTTCTTAATCAGTTGCAAACACTAATAAACATACCATATAGACTCTCCATTTTTATTAGCTAGACAATAAGAAGCATTGCTTTTAGTTCTTTGCAGCTGCGTTATTTTGATCAAGACAGCACGTCAAAATGTACAGACATGTAGTGTGGTTTGTGAAAGTAATGTCACAAAAGGCACCAATCACACTTGACTTCAGCTGCTGCTACTGTTTTTTCAATACCTCCCCAAAGGAGCCTTGTAGCCTGCAGGCCAGGGATTGCCAGGGATCTATCCCAGGGTCCAGCCTTAAGAACCACTATAGCACTTTTACCCCGCTTTATACCAGATGGATGTTGTTGGATTGTGAGAGTACATTAGCTAACTCTATGCAGGACAAGAAAAGTTAAATCAGACAGAAGTAACATTATTGATGGAGGTAAAAGAAAAAAAGGAAAAGTTGTGTGCTCATAAACTACATTCATTCCTGCTTGCAGAGACTGCCTGTGGTAAAAAATACCCAAGTAAAAGTAATTCAGTGGGAAAGTGAACACTTTAATCATCCTGGCATGAATCTGGGATGATAACTGATTTAATACTGAAACATTTTTCTTCAGGGATTTTGCAGTGCTCTTTTTAATGCAGGAGTACCTTTTTACGTATTTGGACTCTAGTTACAGCACTCCAGGTTGGGTGTTGTTTGGCAAGAAATTGAAATTAATCAGAGTGTATGTGTGGAGGCTTGAATTAGGACATCACAATATTTGAATGAAGCTTTAAGATCAACTCAGAAATGATCTTGCTGACAGAGATGAAATATTCACTTAGCTGTTGGCTCTTCTTTATCTGGCTACAAAAGGAAGCAATTTTGTGGGATATGGAGATAAATTTGCCCATCTGAATTAAGTAAACATATACCAATTTGGGTAACAGATGCAACAGGTCAGGTCTTCCTAAGTCTGAGAGTAAGCATGGCACAAGGAGGGCAAAGCAGCTGTATGAAGGACTCTAGCAAACAATCTGATTATATCAAAGGTTGTTTTTTTGAGTTACTTAAAGGATTGGCTGAACAAATCTTGTGTGGTGAATTAGTCTCTTATGGCAGTGTGCAGTACCTTTTTGAAAAATATCTTTTTTGTATCTTCTTTATTGCTACTTTAAAAAGGTTTAATTAACCTGATATAACTGGCAGGAAATGATCGCTTGGATTATATGTATTCCTTACAACAGAGGTTGCAATGCAATATTTTTGGGTTTTTTGCAAAAAAAATTGGAAGTCATTCATTGGTATGGTCAGGCATGAGAACATAATGCTTGAAATCTTTTAACCAAAATTATGGATGGTGAATTGTCACCTCCACTTTTCAGAGCCCAAGGAAAATGCTTTGAGATTTTCTGAATTTTGTTTTTGGATCTGTGAAGATAATTAGCAGCCAAGCATCCTGGCATTTCAAAATACATCAGTAGGAACTGTACTTTATGACTTCTGTGCTATTTTCTCTCAGAAGTGCCTCAGCTCTTTAGAATATATTCCTGGGGATCAAGAGTGGCTCATAATAATGTCTGGACTTTGTTATTTGGGGATGACTTTTATCTGTTGCATTATGTGTAACACAGTCTCCTTGTAACTGAGTCCCATCTTTAGTAATTACATTTGACCAACTTCCTGAAGATCTCTTGAAATCTAGGATTTAAATGGCAAATGCTGTCATTACTGAGGAGCAGAGGTTAACCATAATTTCTCTAATTGAAATGATAAATATAAATTAGCGGAAAATATTGAATTTTTTTTTTTTATATGAGACAAAAGAGGGTGGAACGTCATCATTTTTTCTCACTAGCATTTAACAGGTTTTTCTAGGGACCTGGGGCACTGGGTGGGAAGCCGAAAAAATGAAAATGTCAGTTTTTACATACAGAATTCCCCAAGTCAAAACTGATTCAGATGTCTTATACTCATCTCCCTAGGTGAGAGAAGATTTTCTCCACCAAAGTGTCAAAAGCACTGAAAAGAGCTAATTTTACTGAGTTTGCTTTATGCGTGAAATAAAGTGTTCCACATTGCCCTGTTTAACAGTACTGAGACAATGCCCATCTGTTCTAGCAATGGGGATCTCTCTGATGGAATGTCTCCCCTCATTCAACATACTTAAACATCATGTGGAGGTTGAATTCTTATTGTAACTGGTAAACAATAAGATTTTGAAAGGTCTGAGGATAAGATTAAAATGTTGTTAAAATAGCAAAGTTTGATTTAAACAATTCTGATTTCCTGAGAGGGTTCTCAATATAATAATCTTGTGTGATACAAAGCCTGACTGAGACCGTAGAAAAAAGTTGTTATTGCTCAAATATTACTTTCTAATTAGCCAACAAGAACAATTAAGAAATGCTTCAAGTAACTTTAATCTCTCTGCCTGGCTACACATTGTTCATTTTTTATGCCAACAAATACATACTGATATTTTAAAACAGATCTCTGTATGCTAATTTTCTTATTTCCCCATCTGAAAGACTATAGCTTCCTGACTCTTAATTCCCTTTGACAGTGAATGGTTTTGTTTCTTATTCACCTCAAAATAATATATTGTTATGAAGGGATTTATAATAAACAGTATCTAGGAAAAAACTATGATGTTGATCAGTTTTGACAACTAAAAATGCATTATTAATGGAATAATAACATTGGAAGCATCTTGAAAAGAAGCTGATTTTGAGGAGTTTATTTTTCTCTTCAAACTAAGATTCATTCTTCTAGTTTAGAGATACTTCTGGGTGGACAGGTCATTACAGAGAAGAATGCCAAAATTATTGCATGTTAGAAAGCCTTGTGATGCTGCCTGTCAAATATAGAATGATAGGTACACTTAAAATAAAGTCAGATACATTATTCCCATTAAAATCCACTTTTACAATATCTGGTTTGACATATAGAATAGATATTTTAAGTGGGTATATATGTCAGAAAGTGAAATTGCCTTAACTGCTTGATTTTACTTAATGGCTGTTGATGAAAGATACCATTTCTTTTTCCTCTATGCACAGTCATATATGAATATAAATACTGGAACAAATATTTGAATAACAATGCAGCTCAGTGCATCTCTCTGGCATTTTTGCTATTGAAGTAAATGTAAAGCTAAACCTTGAAGTGAAACTACATGTTAATTCATCTTCTGCAGATGTAGCAGGGGACAAGTAGTAATATAAATTTGCAATATGCTTACTCATACATTTAAGGTATAGTATCCTTGATATGATTTGCATACACAACACAGTATTTAAACCTCATACTTTAAGTCAAGGTGAATTCTAAGCTATAGTTGTTAAACAATTCACTAAAAATATTTATGCCAATAGCCAAATTATGATGTCTTATTGACCATTCTCTAGGAAGACCAGTTTACTATCATCATTGGATTTTATATTAATTATAGTATGTACTTTATTGAATTCGTTGAAGTGTTTTACTGGATCTTCTCCAAACTCTAACAGACAAATGAAATTATATAAAAAGGATCAGCTATACTTAAGGGTATGTGAAAGTGCTTTAGAGACTGGTTATCATTAAAGAGGTTGTAAACCAACACAGAGTGCAAATGTCACTGCATAGCCATCCTTTCCTTAACTTACATAATTGGAAGAAATTTAACAAGAATGACTCAGCAAAATATGAGAGCTTAATAAAGCATACACCCAAAATCTCTAATAAACATCTTTGCAGTTTTAGGAAATAGAAAGTGATGTCTGTAACATTCGTCACAAAATAGCCATGCATAAAATGCTTCTTTAAATGCACTTAACATTGCGCATCGGATGAGAATAAACATCTTCAATAGACTAAAAGTGATGAGGCTGAGAAGGATGAGAAAACATAGTTTCTTTGTTTCTTTGGGTCTCTTGGGCCCAACTTCTCTATGAGCCCTAATGATTAAGAATGTGTTTAAAAAGAAAAGGAATGATAGCCATTGATACATCAGTGCTGCTTATCCAGCATCTTGTACTGCTGAGGTATGAATCTGTTCTGAACAGGAGATGGGATAGCAGATGAACAAAGCAGATTGCCAGGAGGGACTTCCAGGCTTAAGGACAGGGCCTCCCAGCAGAAATATAAACTTTAAATTTAAGAGTTAAGTTGCAAAAATTTTCAGGGAACTAAACCTACCAGGATCTTTATCACTGGGTTACTTCAAAGGCAAATAGCTGTTTTTCCATTTGCTATGTATGTAAGTTAGAAAGAGAAGAATTAACCCTTTTCTGATTAAGTCTTCTAATATCATTAAAGCTCCATGGTCTAATTGAAAGTACTTATTGTTTTAATAATTGAGTTTAAAACTAACAAAACACATAAAAGTCTAGTGTATTTTCCAAGAAAACTAAAAAAATTACTGTGAGAAAAAAAGCCAGTTCAAGGTATATTCTAGCTTATTTTTACTTTTTATTAAGTTTTGGATGCATTTTCTTCAAAAAGAGTTCATTCATTAAGACTTTTAAATAATGTATTTTATCATAAAATATCATAAACTTACGTTTTCTCAACTGAATTAATATGAAGATTCTTTTGTTCTTCTGTGTTATGGCAAGAAAAAAAATCAGATTTAGCATGCTGTGCTTTCACACTATACCAGCAAAGTCTGGACACAGAATATTCTACAGATTGGTAGAGATGTTAAGAAAATTAACTTCCATGGTTGTAACTATGAATATCTGATGATGATTTACAGGTTCAGCCAGTTGAAAATTAAAATAAAATAAAAT